>JAJQJQ010000096.1:0-181464 GCA_028622995.1 Panagrolaimus kolymaensis | reverse complement strand
ATTTCCGCTTTTTCTTTGCTTTCTCCTTTCTAATCCTGACTCAAAAGAAGAAGATTATCTTCAAACAATTTATAAACTCGAAAAAGAGTAAATTAAATTATAGTAAAAACTAAATTCCCTTATAAGCAGAAAAAAGCGATGGTATGAAAAAAGGGAAACAAGTTCGGAAGATGCATGCTTTTCTAAGTATTTTATAAAAAACCAAGTGATTTTGTATTCCATCTTTTGCATTGAAAGAATATGAGGAGGAGCTGAGCTATAAACAAAGTTGAATATTGAAAACGGCAAAAAATGGAAATCATTTTTTTATACAAAACATTTATCATCAAACAAGCTAGCTATTTGCGAAGGTTTAAAATTTGCAATTAAAAAGTAAAATTTTCTGTAAACGATAACCCAATAATATTATTTGATTGTGTTTATGGAATACAAGATTGATGGATCTTTTCTTTGATTAATTTTGATATTAAAAAAATCGGTCGAAGTTGTCAAAGCTTGCACAACTTATAATTTTCCTTATTCATCTTTCAACACACTTTTTGTATAGTCATCAATAACTACAAAAGTTGGAAGGCGTAATTCGCTATAAAGTGCAAGTATGGAACTAGCTAATGAACATAAAGCTACAAGCGTATTAGCTGTTGTATTTGTATGCTTTTTTGTATTTTGGACACCATTCTTTTTTATTAATTTTTAAATGGTTTCTGTGGTGACAACTGTGCGCCACCACAATGGGAATCCGCATTATTTTTATGGTTAAGCTATATTTCTAGTATTATCAACCCAATTATTTATACCCATTTAGTTAAAGAACTACTGCTATGAGTCTATTAGCTGCAAGTAGTAGAGCAAAAAGTGCGCCAGCAGCCCCATTGATGATGCCGCATATGAATTTACAACTTTGGAATGAAAAAAAGAAAAGAAATTGAAAGCCCTGATTCTATGGGGAACGGAAGCGGATGATGGAGCACACTAATACATACAGCCTATAAGACAGGCAGTGTTTGTTCATTCAAAAAAAGACCCTTAGCATTCTCTCAAACTGATGAAAATAGCGCTGTACAAAACAAAAATAAAGCAAATCTTAGCAGTATCTTTTCTTATTCTCCATCTTCTCCAGCAAAAAGCATGCGTTCATCCCAAATGCATCATATCGTTCAAGAGGTGATGAAGACAAGAAAATTGATGAGCATACATAAACAATGCAAACATCTGATTAGGATAATATCAAGCGAAAAAAGGTAAGTTCATCCATCAAAACATATCCAAATAAAAACAAATAATTTATAGTTATCTTGTTAAACTCAAACTTTGCAACGTAATTCTACGAGCGAAAGTGAAAATGAAGCATCGAACGAAAACAAACGCCTTATTACACAAAATTTCTTAAACCATGGCTACGAAGAGGCTGTTATTTTCCACGCTTGCTGGAAAAGCACATTCACCAAAGAATCAACATCATGGCTCACCAAATTTGGCATTTATTGTACCTAGCATGCCTCCTTCAATATCATAAAAATTTAATATTAGTAAGAAAGTGGCAAAAAAATCAAATAATCAGATCAAAAACTGTAACAGAACACCTTTCAAATGCTCCTGAAATTCCAATACGAGTTGCACATTTACATAAACCAACAAATGAGTTTAAAAAAGATATTTCGATGAAAGATTCTCAAAGTGCGGATTCTCTAATCACCCCAAATAAGTAAATATCAAAAACCATAGACTTACTTGCTAAAAACAAAACCAACATCGATAACAGAAAATCGCTTGACACCATGATTTGGATCAGCAGCAACTTTAGCAAGAAATCGACGAACAACATCAGCTTTACCACTTCCAGCGTAAGCCATAGCAAGCATAAAAAAAAAGTTTGTCGAAGAACAGCATTTGATTTAGCTTCTAAAAGCTCGTTGACCCAAGGTTCAACCTCTTCCATTCGACCATAAGCAAGAAGAGAAAGTCCATTTCGAAAGCCTCTTTGAATTTGTCATGAGCCGTGTCACTAATATATTGAAGCATTTCACGGAATGCAGTATTATCAAGATTGGCAGCCATTACAAGACCCATGGCAGCACCAGCAGCTTCACCAACAATGTCATCATCTTGATAAAGAGTTTCACGAAGTTACGCATAAATATCTTGATTATGTGTTCCAAGCGCGGCACACCAAATCAAGTTGATAAGACATATAACGCATACGCGAGCAAACAAATTCCATCGTTGGCTAAAAAACAACAAATAAGGTTAAAAATAACATTGTAAAATCGAAATGCTTACCTCAATATAAGAATCATCCATCATTTGAAGATCATCATCAATAAAAAGTCGCACAGATTGAACATTCTTTCTTTGTTTCCATCGTCGAGAAATGTTACCCATCGATCAGCAGTCGAAATAATGACAATTCCATGTTGAAGAAGCTTCAAATCATTCGTCAATTCACCAGTAAGAAATACAAAAGTTTTATTCAAAAGTCGTCCAATTCGAGAATTCCATTCTTGATAAACATTTCGTGCCACTTCTTCATTCAATGAAACATAAACAACTTTTTGATCAGGATTATTTTCAAAATGTCGAAGCAATGTGAATTCAGCACAAGTAAGTTTTCCACTTCCATTTGGTGCACCAATAAAAACATTTTCAGTGCTTTCAAAGCAAGTACGAAAGACTTGAGTTTGAAGGGGATTGAAAACGCTGATTCCTTTCTTATCAAAAATTTGAGCATATTCAGGATTATTGAGAGCTGAGATGGGAAGAGGTTGAAGATCAAGAAGTTCAGTCGGAGGTGGATATTTATCAGGAAGGAGAATATGACGGAATGAAATGGAAAGAATATTTTCACTACCTAACCATCGATCAGATACAATACGAACATAATAAAGCAGCGGAAGAGAATCAAACACAGGAACAAACATTTTGATAACATGTTCATCGGAGTTGTATAACGCTAATTCATCGAACATGACAATTTTTGGTTCATTGTAAGAACCCATCGCCATAGCTTGTTGTCCAGTTTCAGCACTTCTTTTAGCAGCTGCAGCACGTTCTTTCTTGTCGATGGAATCTTGAATGGCATCATCAACTTCAACGTTTTAAGCTCTCTCAGAATTGGAGACAAATCAGGATCAGCTGCCATTTTTTGTTCGAGCGCTTTCTTTTCGGTTGCTTCAATTTTAGCAAGCTTGGTAAAATAAAGAACCATGAGACGATTTTGAACAAGAACTTTGACAAGATCGAAACGATCCTTTTCATAAGCATCGAGAATATCGAAGAGTTTGTTTTCACAAAGACGAGGATCAGCTTCATTTTCTAAGATATCCAAAATCTTTTGCTCCTTCTTTTGAACTTCCACTTCATCGCGATTTTCATCATACTGCTAACTTGACGAGCTATCCATTGAGCATTGATTTCTCTTGGATGTAGCTTCTGCTTTCGAGCTTTGGTATCTTGCATATCGTCATCTCCAGTTGTTCGTTTAAGCGGTTCTTCCATATCAGCTTCAACACCCATTTCATTTTCATCATCCTCTTCTTCAGGAATTTCTGTTTCAAGTTTTCCACGATCATCGTCATCTTCTTCATCTAATCGAACGCCAACTGTTTCTTCAACATCTTCTTGGTTTTCATAGTCATCTTCGTCCAAAACAAAATCAGAGATCTTCTTACTTAAATTATTAAGTAGAGCGAAGCGATCATCAGCAAGTTTACCAATCAAAGCTTCAACTTCTCGACGTTTTTCTTTTTCACGAAGATTATCCCTTTTGAGAGAACGAAGAATTTCATCCACAGCACCATGAAGGATTTCACGTGGCTAAAAAAAGTATCATTAGTTTTCTTATAATCAGACATAGGTAAAAATGATAAGCTTACATGATCTCCAAGAGTGTCTTGCACGAAACCAAGCATTACTTCAAAAGATTGATAACGTTAATCCTAAAAAAGTAAAGATTTATAATCAAAAGTTGTGTAAAATTGGACGAACAAAAAAAACACGAGAGAGAAAACGAGGAAATGAAAACTTTGTTGGAAAAAAAAAATGGAAGAAGGAGCTTCTTTTGATTCTTTCGTTGTGAAATCTTTTTATGGAGATGAAAGCAAGTTTTTGAATTTTTCAATGGACTTTTTTTTCAATTTGGATTTCACCAATCTTACATACATCAGTTTGGGTTTATTAATATTTTTTATAAAGTAATTAGATCATTGAACACCCATGCTGAAAAAAATGCAATTTTAATAAGCTTGGAGGTCATTAATCAAAGGCTTTCAAAGATTATCAATTTACTTTTGTCCTTTCTTTATTCATTTTTGAGTTGATTTATTTATTCAAAAATCACACAATGTAATTTTGTAATAAAAACTACCCTTAGACTAACCCAGAAAATAAAGAAAATATTTTCATTTGTTGATCAATGAATAAAGAATAATGTATGAGCCGTGGAACTTTGAAACTTTTAATTTGTTCCATTTTATCATTGAAAAGATGTTAGGTTTTTATATTCTCATATGTATTTGGAAGCTTTATTAAAGCTTCATGGGCGAACTATTATTTTTACAATATTCACTAAATTGAGACATTTTGTTGGGTAAAAAATTTTTTATGAATAAAATAAAGACATAGAAAAAAATTGAAAAAATGGTGGCATTATTTGTGATTTAAATCATTAAAAACATTAAAAGCAAAAATAACAGCAGCATCGAACCTTTTGGGGAATTTAACAATTAAAAAAGAGGTTTTTTTCAAAAAAGGTATAATAATTTTGCATTAAAACAAAAAAGAGGAAGAAGAGCAGCAGTAATCCGATTGGTAAAACACAAAAATGATGAGATCTTTTGTAGTTGCGTATTTGAATTATCTTAAAAGTTAACCATATTTTTTTAAATTTTAAATGAAGTGTTTAAGAGTTTACTTTTTTGGTCGTCCTCGTCCTTTGCTGCTGGCGCTACTAGCAGAAGGAGCAGCAGCTGTGGTTGTTCCAGCAATAGGTTTAGCATTGGGAGCTGCAGCGCCTTTAGGTGGTGCACCACGTCCTCGACCTCCTTTTGGTGCAGATGGAACTGCAGCAGTTTGAGCATCATCTGAACTTTCAGTATCTGCTGCAATTTCTGCTGCTGATGGTGGTGCAGCAGCAGCAGATTTTGGTTTATTATCTGTAGGTTTAGTCTGGAAAAAGAAAGATTTTAGTGAATTATGTTTGTTAGAATATTATATATTTTCGAACTTACTGTTGTTGTTCTTGCACTTGTTCGTGTTTTTTCAGCAGTAGGCTTCTGAAAGAAAGATCGGGGAAATTAATTTTATCATCCAATTAACTGGTTGACAGTAAACACACATCCCATCTTTTATAGCGCGATACAGAAAGAGTGATGTGCAAATTTAGTTCAATATTGGTTTGATCACTCATGAAAGTAAAAACCTTGTTTTTAAGAAAAATTATTATTCAATTATTTGTCTCAAACTTTTTATATGAAATATTGTGCAAAAGTTTTTATTTTTTTGCAGAAAATTGAATTAAAAAAATCAAACAACTGAAAAACTCAATCAATAAAGTAAATGTAATGAATGACATGTTGTTAAATCATTGACCCAAATCACAAATAAGTGTTTACAAAAATATTTTACCTCACAACTTTTCGATAATTTTATATTCATTTTAATTCCTCGACTCAAACTAATACCCTCAAAATGTATCAAAAATGAACGAACCTTAATTGCACGGGATGCAGCAGCTACACCAACTTCACCTTTCTTTGGACGACCGCGCTAAAAAAAATGAAATAATTATTTTATTATCCAAAATCAATTTTTTCAACTCAAAAAAACTAATTTTTACCCCGCGTTTGGATGCATCTCCACCTTTTGGAGATGTTTCTCCACCGGCATTTGGGGATGAATGTTCTTCTTCGGATGACATTTTTAAAAAAATTAAATGTGGAGCTTTAAATTTAGAGAATCTAAAAAAATAAATATTGGTATTTAAATATTCCCTATTGAAAAAATTTATGGAGCTCCCGATAAAAGGGAGGAAAATGAAAAAATATACGCAGCACAAATAAGGGGAAAGTAAAAAATAAAAGCAAAGACACTTTTTTAAATAAAAAAAAGAAACGAAAAACACGAACGACTACGCAGTGTTTTTGGTTGGATGTCAATGCTTTGCGCGCGTTTTTTTCTTCACCCTCTACTACGCCATTTTTTTTTCCAAACGAGAAATATTTTTAATGTTTTTGTCGATAACATTCTTTTTCCTTCCATTCCTTCTTTTTTTGGACAATTTTTTTTTTGCAATGTCCGATGATGATTCTGTTGTTGTTGCAATGTCTCAACAAAAAAGCATTGAAAAAAAAGGTTGAAGTAAATATACAAACAATAGCACGGTGATAAGTTAAACTAATTAATAAATGGGAAATAATAAATTTTATGCAGATTTTTATCGAAGCATTATGTAAAAATCGAAATTCACACTCAAACCCAATATTTTTCGACGACATTGCTGCCATGCCATGACAATCACAGCCACCGCCGGCGGCGAGGTAATACTGATACGAAAATCCTGCCATTTAGAAAGAAGGTTTATGTTGTTAAAAAAGACAAATAAAAAAACAAAAGATCAAAAGCCCAGGAAGCTTGATTTTGTTTATTTAAAAAGCCTGAAAAAAGGAGAAGAAAGGAACCCAAGAATTACGCAAAAGTGTTTAAGATTAAATTTAAGTAATCATGATGATGCAAAGTTATTTTTGCTTTAAACTTTCCAAATATTATCAATGATAAAAAAAATTAGTTCGTTAAAAAAGTGATTAATAATGATCTCTTTTCTGCAAAGTTGAAAGAAAAAGACAAGAAAAAGTTCGTTGCTTCAAAAAGAAAATGTCGGGGAAATTGCAGCTGCACTACATCAAGCCTAAAAATAAAACTTCAATTTTTTGTAAACTTTTTCTCGATTTGTGTTTATTGACTTTAACTCTTTTTCTTTCCATTTTTATAACATAATTTTACATATTTAGGTATACTTTTTAGATCATTTTGCTCAACTTGATGGAAGCTTCTTCGCTTATAAGATAATGTTTTAACATGTTCAATGGCCATCTTGTGGTGGCAAATGTTTTTATTTTAAAAATATTGGGTTTAATTAAACACGAGAAACAAAAAAAAAACGAGGAAATGAAAAGTTTTTGATGAAGAAAAAATGGAGGAAGCAACTTCGTTTGATTCTTTCGTTGTGAAATCATCTTTTTGTGGAGATGAAAGCAAGTCTTTGAATTTTTCAATTCACCTTTTTTTAAATTTGAATAATTTTTTTCACAAACGTTAACCTTCAAAGATGATGTAATAGAATATAAGGAAAAAATAAAGTAATTTATCTGTTAGTAAGATTATGCGCGAGTTGAAGCTTTCGGGTGATCAATATTTTAGTTAATAGGAAAGACAAAAACCTTTTTTTTTAAATTTTTATTTATAAACTATAACAACAAAATAATAATTTAAATAGAACTTAAATCAACATATAAATAATAGGTTAGAAATCCCAAAAGGAATCTTCTACGCTACTTCGATCACCACTTTCCTCCCCCGTCTGGGTACCACCATTTTCTTCAACCGCTGCTTCAATGACTTCCATCTTAGCTTTCTTACAACCTTCATCACCACCACCTTCATTTGCTTCTCTTGCTGCATCTCTTGCTCGCTTGTTACGAGCTTCTCGCATCAAACGGCGTTCTTCTTCTTCAGCTCGTTGTTCATCTTCAATTCGACGACGATTTGTTTCATGTATGAGTTGTTCTTCTTCTCGGCGACGATGTTCTTCTTCTTCGTGAGCAAGACGTTCCATTTCTTCTCGGCGACGATGTTCTTCTTCTTCTTCGTGAGCAAGACGTTCCATTTCTTCTCGGCGATGATGTTCTTCTTCTTCGTGAGCAAGACGTTCCATTTCTTCTCGGCGATGATGTTCTT
Source organism: Panagrolaimus kolymaensis (assembly GCA_028622995.1). Taxonomy (NCBI): domain Eukaryota; kingdom Metazoa; phylum Nematoda; class Chromadorea; order Rhabditida; family Panagrolaimidae; genus Panagrolaimus; species Panagrolaimus kolymaensis. Next base: position 173,514 of record JAJQJQ010000096.1, on the reverse strand, counting down.
CTTCTTCGTGAGCAAGACGTTCCATTTCTTCTCGGCGATGATGTTCTTCTTCTTCGTGAGCAAGACGTTCCATTTCTTCTCGGCGATGATGTTCTTCTTCTTCGTGAGCAAGACGTTCCATTTCTTCTCGGCGATGATGTTCTTCTTCTTCGTGAGCAAGACGTTCCATTTCTTCTCGGCGATGATGTTCTTCTTCTTCGTGAGCAAGACGTTCCATTTCTTCTCGGCTACGATGTTCTTCTTCTTGAGTAGGAAGTTGTTCTGGTTGTTGTTGAGCTTCTTCATCAGCAGCAGGTTGTTGGATGGCTTGTGGAGGACGTTCATTTCGGAAGACGATGCTTCTTACTTCTTCGATGCTTCCAACGAGGTATGCGATGCCTGCATTGTACTGGGTGCTGTTGAGGTTAATCGATAAATTGAATGCACCTGGACGAGTTTCAGGTAGTAAGAACGCAACCTTGATTCCATGTTGTTTAAGGATGTTCAACGCATCAAGAACGTCTTTATCCGACCATAAATCATTAACAACAATATAAACATAACTTCCAGCTGACCACTTCATACGTGCAGCCCATTTAAGCATACGTGTACCAAATATTGGAGCATCAAATTTGACGATGTTGAAGTTGGTGAAATCCCAGGGGAACTTTAGTGGTATAGCAAGAATTTTCTTGTCTTCGATAACCATATTGAGAATACTGAAAACAATTTCTATTGTGAACCTTAGCTATTCAGGTGCAAGTAAGACAAAGTATTCAATAATTAGATGGGCAACATCTTACGGTAAAAGAACAACCGTCGGCATAAGGTTTAGAATCAAAAGGTATGGTTAATGAGTCGAGCAAAATAGCTCGACAATTCATTCAAGTTTATTCATTATCAAAGAAAAACAAGCAGTGTTTATAAAACAACTCTTTTATTACAACAAAAACATAAAAACATAACAAAACAATAACAATACAAAACATCTTAATTCGCTTCATTTCTTCTTTTGAAACCTAAAACACCTGAAACAAAAAGGTAAAACACAAAATGTCTCAAAGTTTAATCATGCAATTTCGCCCGTTAACCAGATTGCAAGTTAATATTAAAAGCAATAATGCAAAGCATTAGAGCAAAAACAAAATAAGCAAAACATAAATTCTCTTGGCCCGGGCTCATCAGTGGTTTTCCAAGGAGTAAAATATAAAACATAAAACAAATCACCAAATAAACATTACGTTGATCATCATTGAAAAACATTCAGTATCAGTAGAGTAAAAACATAAGCGTTGACCATATCCATGAAAGAAACATAAACTTGAATTGCTTTATTGAGTAAAATCCATGCGAATGATTGATATTTTGAAAGATGTTAAAAACATCAACAGCACCATTGTGGATGAATACATGAGCTTCAATGACATTCTTGATAACATCATATCAAACCAATAACAATGATCAAAGAAGAGAAGCCACATTTAACATTGCATTGTTTATGGTGCCATAGTATTAACATATACATGATGAATTGAAGTGTTGGAAATGCAGGAGATTTGCCACCATGTGAACCAGTAAAACCTAAAACTAAAGAAGAGTTATAGTACATAAACAATATTGCCTAAGGAATGGCCGACAAGTTATTTCGCTCGTTAACCAGATAACTTGACATATTAGTAACATAAACAACATGAAAACTTTTTAAAACGATAAACCTCCTTTGGTTCGAGCTCTTCAGTGGCTAACCAAAGGAGAGAAAAAGAAAGAAAACCCATCCATCCATATAACATTTACTCATCAACAGCAATTGTCTTTGATTGAAGCAAAAAAAGATCCAAAAACATAATTGAAACGAAGCCACCAGCATACCAATGACATAACGTTAACCACAAAAGCAACTTTTGACCAAGAACATTGAAAACGAATATCACCTATTGGTTGTTGAATTTCTTTTGATCATAATAGCATCATAATATCATCATCATCATCATCATCATCATCATCATCATCATCATCATCATCATCATCATCATCATCATCATCATTATCATCATCATTATCATCATCATCATCATCATCATCATCATCATCATCATCATCATTTCGGATTTACCATTAATAGAGTCGCAACATCAGCAGCTTCATTTCATTGACATCCGAAAGAGAACACCATCGAGTATTTGACCATTCAAGAGCACCAAATTGAAGCATAAGGGAAAGGGAAAACACGAATAAATGAGCACGAAATACATATGTAAGTATTGCGAATAAAAGGGGAAAGAAGTAAAGCATATTGGGAATAAAAAAGGAAAGATGGCTTTTTACAACCAAATGATCTAACAAACTGAGTGTTTCAGCTATCGCCATTAAGGCAATAATCTCACGTTTGATGAATCAAAAATGGGCGAAATAAAGAAAGAAGAAGGTAAAAGAATTCTAAGCAAAAGCATTGGAAAGATTCTCGACAGAAGAAAAAGGTCGATAAAAAGTCGAAAAGGGAATATAAAAAACGGCAAGGATTTTGTAAGAAAAAACTCCAAGAAAATGAAGCAATAAAAAGGAGGGGAAAAAATCAGTCGGAATCGTTAAAGGTGAAGATAAAAAATTCGATTGAAAAGAAGAAGATTGAGCAATCCAAAAGTTTTTGATTTTGGTGCGAGACATTTCATCAATGCTCTCTTGCTTTTAAAAAGCGCGAGCAGAAGCTTTCGTGTAATCACCTCAACTAGCTGCATGACATTCATTTACTCGGAAAAACGCGAGTAAGAAAGTTGAAAGGGCAAAGAAAGCAAAAAGCAAACGACTTTGAAACACTTCGAAAAAACCATTGAAAAAACATCGCCTGCTTTTTTAAGTAAAAAAACGAAAGTTCAACTTGTTTTTTTTCAGTTACCATTTGTGCAACAATAAGTCCATGATTTCAATAAATCAAAACAAACAAAAAAGCAACAGAGCTTTATCCATTGCTGCTGTAAATTTGTTTCATTTCAATAACATCCTCCATTCATTCCTTGAAAATAGCTTATTTTATGCAACTTTCATATTAAGAATTCATTTCATTGCTTTTTTCTAAACTTTGTTTTCATTCACATTTATGTAAACTTGTTGATTCTTTCGTAAAAATAAACGATACATAATTGAAGCATATGGTTTTCTTTCATTTCTTCTTTTGAATACCTAAAACACCTGAAACAAAAAGGTAAAACACAAACATCTCTCAAAGTATGATAACTAATAACGAGCTATTTCACCCGTAAACCATATAGCAAGTTAATATTAAAAGCAATAATGCAAAGCATTAGAGCAAAAAAAAATAAGTAAAAACATAAATCCTCCTCGGCCCGGGATCTTCAGTGGCTTACCGAGGAGTAAAACATAAAAGAAATCACCAAATAAACATCACGTTGATTATCATTGAAAAACATCCAATTCATGTGAAAAAAAAACATTTGATAAAGCATTATGATTGTTTGAAGATATCGTAGAAGCCATTGAATTTTATGTGTTGGAAGCATTTGAAGTGCATGACCATTTCCACCAAGAGAAACCAGTAAAACCTATAACTAAAGAAGCATTACAGGTACATAAACAATTTTGCCTAAGGAATGGCCGACAAGTTATTTCGCTCGTTAACCAGATAAGTTGACATATTAGAAACACAAACAACATAAAAACTTTTTAAAACGATAAACCTCCTTTGGCCCGAGCTCTTCAGTGGCTAACCAAAGGAGTAAAAAGAAAAAGAAAACTCAACAATTAAACAGCATTGATCCAACATTATTTGTCGTTGATTGAAGGTAGAAAACATCCAAAACATATTTGAAAGAAAGCCACCAGCACTTGAAGGAACATTTGAGCTTTGACCATATTGAAATTAGAATAAAGCTGCATCATGCTTCTAATGAATGCAAAAATAAAAAATTAATATGCAAAATTTTTTGCTTCTTCTGTATGATTCTAAAAATGGCAGAAAAAAATAGTTTGATAAAAAAAAATTTGAAACAAAAGTTTTTGTTGGCAAAAGAGTCAAAACATAACTTTTTGGCGGGAAAAATCTTCCCATCAAGGATGGATTACTACGGTGGCTTTCACATTTCTTCATCAATTTTATTTTATCATTTTATTGTTCCACATATCTTCGCTAGTAGTTTATGCAAATTTACATAAAATAACAATGTATGTATGAAGAAAAAAAGAAGCTAAAAATTCTTTTCACAAAAATAAACCTAAATTTTTTTACCAAATCAATTGAATACTTTTTAAAATACAACTAACTGATTTGGGTTCTTTTTAAATCCAAGAAATCTTTTTCATTTCGAAAAACCAACTTCAATTTTTTTTAACGGTATCAAAAGAAGTTTATAGGAATTTTTATCATTCTGGTTGAGGATATTACAAAACTATGTGAAGCTGTTATTTTATGCTATAAAAAAGTTTTATTAAAAATGAGAAACTACAACTAAGTAAAAAAAAAGATGAATAGCATCTTTCTTTCTGAACGATTCACGAAAAAGATATCTTGTCAACAAACATTGCTGTCAAATTACTGTAGTAGTATCGATAAACAATCAAATCTTTTATATGAGCATTTCAAAAACGATTTAATCAATATTCAACCGCGTTTAAATCTTTGATTAAAAAATACCCAAATTACTTTTTTGTAATGTATTTGCCTTTTGAAGATAATGGACAAACTGGATTTTAGTTTATAAAAAAAAGGAAAAAAAATAAGCATAAAACAAGGAGGATGCATGCCGAGAATGTAGTTATTACAATTCTAAACCCAAAAAAGCTTTGAACGAAATTTTCATAAAGGATAATGAAAAGTAATAGTTTTTAACATTTATTATTGCACTAATGCTTTCCACATTTTATTTTTGTTGTGCTAAAAATGAACTTGCAATGATTTTTATTGTGGTTAGGTTTCTTTGCTTTGGTTATTCAATTTAAAACAAAAACAAAACTTGTAAAATTTTGTTTGCTCCCAAAATAAAATTTGATGCCTTGGTTTAGTTTTGTTCGATTCCAAATATCGGAATTGTCACTTCAAAGCTTTTTTAAAACTAAAATTCAAGATTGCAATTATTTCCATTTTGATTCGAATTATGGCTTTTATTAAAAATCAGTGAGCAACGTTTTTTCCAGCCAACTTTTTATTATAATTTTTACGTGTCCTTTAAAACTTTGATTTTCAGGCCTAAAATGCGAAGAAAAAGATTAAAAAGATTTTCGATTTCGATTAGTTTTTTTTCTTTTTGTTATTTGTTGAACCATTTTTATCTCTAATCATTGATCATCCAACACAATATTTCCGGAAGCTTCGAACAATCGAAACACATTTCTTTTTAAATAAAACCTTTAAGATTCCATTGGTTAAAAAAAGAAGAATGGCATCCAGCAATCATATCAAAAATAAAAGTATGTATTTTTAGTGAATGGTTTTCTTTGAAGAAGAGAAAAAAAACAAGTCACATTTATTCTTTTTTAAAGAAAATATTTCGACGATCTCGCTTCATGGAGTTTCTGAACACTTCAATGTGTTGCAATAGTTTCATGGCCAAACTTTTTTTAAGCCGCATTATTTTGCCAGCAATTGAGTTTTATGGAAACACCATAAACAAATTAGTAAGATTTAGTTAAAAGTTTATCAAAAAATAAATTTTTTCAAATATTTGAACTTTCATCCATCCATTGAGTTTTTTTTGTAACTTTCAATATCAAAAAAAAAATGGAAAAGGAAAATTTGTAAAAAAAAAAAACTTTTTAGCTTTTTAGCTCCATTTTTCGAGATAAGTATCGTCGTTTCATTTTTTTCTCTACTGTTTGATTTTGTTATATCAAAAAATGAAACTCCACAAAAAATAATTTAAGTTGCTTTTTAAACCAATTTGATTTATAATATTTTTTGTGAATGGCATTTCCATTTATTATTCGTGTTTTTTACTTTAGTCATAAACTATAATTTTACATTCATAAAATGCTTCCTTGAAATACAAAGTTTTTCTTTTTAAATTTTAACCTTTAAAAAAAGAAGAGGCTTGCTTTTATTTTCGAATTATAGCAATCGCCAGCGGCGAGGTAATACTGATACGAAAATCCTGCCATTTAGAAAGAAGGTTTATGTTGTTAAAAAAGACAAATAAAAAAACAAAAGATCAAAAGCCCAGGAAGCTTGATTTTGTTTATTTAAAAAGCCTGAAAAAAGGAGAAGAAAGGAACCCAAGAATTACGCAAAAGTGTTTAAGATTAAATTTAAGTAATCATGATGATGCAAAGTTATTTTTGCTTTAAACTTTCCAAATATTATCAATGATAAAGAAAAATTTGTTCATTAAAAAAGTGATTACCAATGATCTCTTTTCGGCAAAGCTGAAAGAAAAAGACAAGAAAAAGTTTGTTGCTTCAAAAAAAAATGTCGGGGAAATTGCAGCTGCACTTCATCAAGCCTAAAAATAAAGTTTCATTTTTTTGTAAACCTTTTATTTAACAAACTAGAACAACAAAATATTAATTTAAATAAAACAAAAATCAACATAAACAAAATTTAAATAATCAACTAGAAGTCCCAAAAGGAATCTTTATCACCAGTTTCCTCTCCCGTCTGGCTTCCACTTTTTTCTACCGCAGCTGTTTCAAGTCATGCCTTCTTTTTTTTCTTACAACCTTCATCACCACCACCTTCATTTGCTTCTCTTGCGCGTTTCATCATGCGAGCTTCTTTATCACGACGGCTTTCTTCTTCCGCGCGATGTTCTTCTTCCTCACGAGCAAGCTGTTCTTGCGCTTCTTTGATACGACGTTTTTGTTGTTGTTGTCGATGTTGTTCGTGGGATTGTCGACGACGTTCTTCTTCTTCTTCTTCACGGCGTTGACGTTCTTTTTCTTCGCGAGCAAGTCGTTCTTCTTCAAGTTGTTGAGCACGAAGTTCCTCTTCTTCTCGGCGTTGACGTTCTTCTTCTTCGCGAGCAAGTCGTTCTTCTTCCGTCTTTTGAGCACGAAGTTCTTCTTCACCACGTTGTTCTTCTTCATCAACAGGTTGTTCGATAGCTGCTTCAGCTCGAAATACCATGCCTCTAACTTCTTCAATGCTTCCAACAGGGCAAGCCATGTATTCTATGAGGTTGTTCAGGTTGAAGGCCAAGCTATTTGCATCCGGACGACTACCAGGAATGAGGAACAGCACCTTTATACCATGTTCCTTGAAGATCTTGAATGCAGCAGCAATCTGTTCATATGACCAATTATCGTGAACTAATAGATAGGCATAAGTTCCTTCTTCCCACTTCTTACACATACGAGCAGCCCACTTAGCAAGTTGTAAACCAGCATGAGGAGCATCGCATCGCTTAATGTCAAAGCTTTTAAATGACCATGGAAACTTGTGTGGAATGGCAAGGATCTTCTTTTGTTCGCTAACCATTTTGCAGATTCTGAAAACAATTCCTATTGTGAACCTTAGCTATTCAGGTGCAAGTAAGACAAAGTATTCAATAATTAGATGGGCAACATCTTACGGTAAAAGAACAACCGTCGGCATAAGGTTTAGAATCAAAAGGTATGGTTAATGAGTCGAGCAAAATAGCTCGACAATTCATTCAAGTTTATTCATTATCAAAGAAAAACAAGCAGTGTTTATAAAACAACTCTTTTATTACAACAAAAACATAAAAACATAACAAAACAATAACAATACAAAACATCTTAATTCACTTCATTTCTTCTTTTGAAACCTAAAACACCTGAAACAAAAAGGTAAAACACAAAATGTCTCAAAGTTTAATCATGCAATTTCGCCCGTTAACCAGATTGCAAGTTAATATTAAAGCAGCTAATGCAATCGCATTAGAGTCAAAACAAACAATAGTAATACAAAATCAATCCTCTCGCCCGGGCTCATCAGTGGCTGACGAGAGGAATAAACACAAAAGTAAAAAAGAACTCACCTCATAAGCATGTTGATAATGAGCAATAAATATGTATCATCACTGGAATCAATCACCTCCATTATCTTTTACAAGATCAGCTAGTGGTAATGCCGTAGATCCTCTTGCATATTCTGATGACAGAAGGATAGAAAATAAATGAAGTGGTGGATCAAATATCGGCAAGTAGCTTCCATCCATTACGACATCGTTTTGAGATTGAACAATTTTAAGTTGCTTGTTGAGAACCTTTTCAGCAAATTGGATATATTCGTGGAAATTGTGCACAAACAGCATTGATTGTTTCTAAGATCATGTTAAAAGCTGGTTATTCCATGGAAGTTGAGTTGATTAGATAACCAATAATAAATTTAACGGCTTCTTCGGTCGTTATTTTACTTCCACAATAATCCAAGAGAATTTTACACATCTGAAAAAAATGGATCAAAATGAAACTAACGAGAACATAAACATACAATTCTTTGTTCTTTGGGTCTTGCTTTTGACATTCGTTCAATCAGATTTGGAAGAAAATTAACCAAAGTTATAGCACCAGCTTCAGAATCTTGAAAAATCACTAAAATCCTTGCAGCTTTTACGGTGACATTAAAATTTGGATGACTGAGAATTGAAATAAGAAATGTATCAGCACTTTTGATTTCTTCCATAAACCTTGATTGTGAAGTGAAAGCATTCATGCACTTTATAAAGTAATAAACAGCAGTAGAAGATTTCTGTTTTTCAAATAATCGTTTGAAGTTGATCAGCCTCTGAAATCCAAAACAGTGAAAAGCTAACGGAGTTAGTAAACTTACAACAACTTGTTCTTTTTCTCAATGAGATGATGAACATATTTCAGCTAAATTCTTCAATAAATTTGTTACGAGCTCTTGGTCATTTTCATATGCATCGACGGTATCCATAAGAAAGTTGAGATGCTCAGCAACTTGAATACCTTTTCCAGCAAGCAACATGAGTCAACAAATCATAAGCAGCTAGAGTAACTTCTTTTTCAAAATGTTCTCCCAGTAAACGTTTTCCAAGTGCATAAATTCTGTCGCAAAGCGTTACGCCATCACGAAAGTAAGGTAAAATCTTGATAGGTTGACTTTCAAATTTGCATTGAGTTCAGAAGAAAACAAGAGATCTTCAAATTTTTGAATAACAAGTTCACAAAATTGCCTAAAAACGATATCTGTATGTGTAAATAAACGAGGAAGAAAGATGATAAAGTTACTTTGAGTGTTGAACAAATTGTTTGACAGCAACAACGGCAGCCATTTTTCCAATTATAGTTGGAGCACTTAGACCTTCGATTATCAAATGTTGAGCCTAAAAAACATTTTTTTACTTTCAAACATTGATAAAAAATAAACTTACATGAGAATCATTACAGACGATAGGAGCTAAAGCTTCAAGAAGCATCAAACAAAGAGCACGAATTTCAGGATCCAAGTTGTGATTAACAATCATAATACTTCTCAGCATAACTTCCGGTGTTTGATAAGCATGAATAAACGGCTTTGATTCTCTTGTAAGCTGAAGAATTCGATGAAGAATCAATTTTGTTTCAGGAATGATCGTTTTGTCGCCAAAAACCTTTGAAAGTGTGTTGAATACTCGATTTATACCTTCAGGAAATGGATGTTGCTGAAGAAATTCAAATGCGTCCGTTATAGTAGATACCATCACATAAGGTTCTTGGGTTAAAGCTGAAAATAAAAAAAATTGAGTAAGCAAAAATAAAAGAATGAAAGTATACCTCGATCAAATTCAACCATAAATTTATCCACTTTTATATTCGTTGCTTCTTTTTCTTTCTAGTGTAATACAGTGATTCCATCATCTTTGTAAAGGTTTATAATAAAAGCTGATTTTTAAATAAAATAAAAAAAGAAGCCAAATTTTTGATGATTGAAAAATTGGGAAAGAAAAAACTTTGAATTTTTCGTTTTAGGCAAGCTTCGTTTTTTTTGGAGGACAATTTGCTCAACTCAGTGTTCCTCAAAAATGGCGCCACTCAATTTTATGATTTTACATTAAAGTTTTAGTTGAAAGCTCAAGATTTTCGAGTTTTTGAATCATTTTCGAAGCTTTTTTTAAAACTTGAATTCAAGATTGCAAATTATTTTCATTTTGATTCGAATTTATGGAATTAAAAATCAGAGAGCAATATTTTTTCCAACCAAACTTTTATTATAATTTTTGCATTTACATCAAACTTTTTGATTTTCTTTTGTTATTGGTTGATATTTCTCATCTTTGATCATTCATCAAATTATTGCCGGAAGCTTCGAACCAGCAAAACACATTTCTTTTAAAATAAACCCTTTAAGATTCCATTGGATAAAAAAGAAAAATCAGCTATTAGATCGCAATTGATTGTATGTATTTTTAGTGAATGGTTTTGATTGAAGAAAAAAAACACGTCATTTTTTATTTCTTTTTTAAAGCTCATCATTTCTGTTTCGTTATTTTATCAAAGTGGAGACAGAGGTCTGCTGTAATAGTGACTAGGCAAGAAGCGGCGCTCCGCGCCGCGATCCCCATAATTTTACAAATTGTATTATTAAAGAAAATTTATTTCATTGAACTAATTATATTATAAATTACAAAAAAATTAAAACACCAATTATTTATTTAATAGTTTTTTTATCTTGATTTGCAAACTTGCGAGAGATGAAAATAAACGACTTACCTCCTCTTGCTCTCCCTCAACATATAATGCTGCATACCCTGCAGCGGGGGCCACCATAAAGGTGGTTAAAAAGATCCTCCCAAAGAGTTCGACAATTAAGAAATCAATAAAGTAACTACATTATTAATTCGACGCCTATTAATAAACAAAAAACATACCACCAGATCTTTTACGTTAGTTTATTTTCTAATTAATTATTTCCTTGTAAACATAATTCTTAACTTTATTATTCAATCGCTGTTGTCCAAAATATATTTTCAATGCAGACCAACGCTTTACTCTTGAGCATGCAACATACATTTGCCCATGGTTAAAAACATCCTTTCGCAAATCAATTCCAACAATTTCGAATGTTTGACCCTGGCTTTTGTTGATAGTCATTGCAAACGCGATTTTAACAGGGAATTGTCTTCGGGCCAATGTAAATGGGTAATTTTCTTCATTATATAACAAAATTCGATGAATCATGACAACGTCACCTTTTTTATCACCGGTTAAAATTTTACATTGTAATGTGTTGTTCATTAACCCAATAACCAAAAGCCTTGTTCCATTACATAATCCTTCAGCTTGACTGAGGTTTCGAATGAGCATTGTCGCGACTTGCGATGCATTCTTTATTATGTTATTTCATCATTATGCTTTTATCCTATTCTTCCTGCTTTATTTTCCATGCTTCATTTTATCCTAAATATTCTTCTTTCAACTGCACCCATTTGAAGAGCAAAGCAAAAAGCAAACTGACACAACTGACACCGCAACAATGCTTATTTATGCGCAAATGTCCAATGGCTGCAAAACACTGACTAGAAACGGGCGGTCCAAAGCAAACGCCATCTGCCATTATTTTAGGACAACCAGCGCCGACTCAAGCCACCATATTTAAATGACTATATAAGCTCTCGAGCATCATTTCACATTTCATAACTATCTTTGTAATTCCTTTTTACTCGTCCTTTTATTTATTGTTTCGTCGTGTTAATATTTATCGTGCCGATTGAAATAATAAAGGTTTAATTACCCAAAGTTTGAGGTACCACAGCTAAGCAACAGCTCGCATCTCTTACATCACCACCAACAACAATTAAATCTCAAATCATTACTGTCTTCAAGACGTTGGAGTCTCAACCGAAAGCAGAACCCGGTCACTCCAAACCTATTCGAGACAAGCATAATTACTGTATTTTTTCGCAAACGTAGTTCATGAGGTGGCAATGATGGAGGATTTAAGCTGTTTAAATATTCTTCCGTTTGCGAGCAAGCTTGCAAAATTCCTTCTCTACAATTTTCATTGTCAGTGTGTCTCTGCCTCAATGCAAATTTTCTTTTTCACGAAACAAGAAAAAAAAAGAATGAAAAAAAAACAAGAAAGAAAATTCATTTTAAAAATTTGCATACATCAAAAAAATGCTCATTGCCTCTCATTTTCTCATTTTTCATAGTTTAAACTATATTGTTGTCTTCAAATTTATTTGCAGACTGTTAGCTCAAAACATTTTTTGTTTTTTTAAAACTATAAAAATTTTGCTACGCGGTTTAGTGCGTCTCGAAGAGTTAAACTATTCCATTTTACACGTTACATATTACATATTACATATTACATATTACATATTACATATTACATAAACATATACATAAATAAGCATCCTAACAAACATACATTTGTAATTTTTGTTATGCCACCTAAAATAAGAAGAACTTCTTCTGAAGAAACCCGTCATAAAGAAGAGCTAAAAGAAAGAAAAAGAGAACGTGAAAAAGAACGTTACCAGCAAAACAAGGCACAAGTCGGAACTATTGAGAAAAATAACAAAAAAAGGTTATCAAGAGTAAATTTAACTGATGAACAAAGAGAAGTTGAAAATCTGCCAAAAAGGATAAGAATGCAAAGTTTGAGGGCTAATTTAAACGAAGAACAGAGATCAGCTGCATTACAAAATAACAGATTGCAACAACAAACTAAAAGAAATCCAAAAGATAAAATTTGTGCAGGAGGATTTGAAATTGATGATGATGCTCCATCTCACTACGGCGGCTCTATGAGTTATTATTGCATGCATTGCGGTGCAAAACACTTTGAAAATGAAAAGGTTTCTAATAAAGGGATGTCATTTAGCAATTGTTGTCAACATGGAACAGTAGCGTTTCCTCCATTACATGAATATCCAGAAGAACTAAAAGCGCTTTTTGCAATTGAAGATTTTCGTAAATTTATCAGAGTTTATAACAATGCTCATTCCTTTGCTTCATTTAATGCAGATGTTGTAAAATTTGGAATCAATCGTCCAGGCCCATATGCATTTGTTGTTCAAGGTCAAATATATTATCAAATAAACACGGCTTTAAGAAACGATCCAAATGAACCAAAAGCATATAACCAACTTTACATTGTTGATCCTAATGAAGCAGTTGAAAGTCGTTTAGCAACTTTTTCCAATTTAAATCCAGATATAACAAAAACTCTAAGTACAGTTTTAAATGAAATTAATTGTCAAGCAAAAGCTTTTAAAATGATGCATGAAGAGTATGAAAAACAACAAGAATTGGCATTACAAAATGGAATTGACCCTTTAAATTTATCAATGCATTTTGGAATTAAACCAGGACAAGATCAAAGAAGATATAATTTACAAGCATCCAATGAAGTAGCCGCAGTTTTTGCAACAACTGATGATGGTGAAATACCCGATTCATATGTAACCGTTTATGATAAAGACACAAAAAAGCTTAAAACAGTTAACGCTTTGGATCCTAATGTTGAACCATGGCTTTATCCAATTCTTTTTCCACATGGCACACCAATTTGGGATATTAATTTAAAAAAGGTAAACTCTAACAAAAGGTTAACACGATGTGCATATGCGAAATATCAAATTGCTATTAGAGATAATGAATTCAATCCCATTTTAAACGGCGGCAGGCTTTTCCAACAATGGTTAGTTGATACTGCATTAAAAATTATCAAAGAAAGAGTTGAATATTTAAAACAAAATCAGAATGAAATTATGCGAGACTCTTACGCAAACATTGATGATTTCATGAAAAAGTTTCAACAGGATAACAATGCACAATCTATCGGTGCAAAAATAATTTTACCTTCAACACATCAAGGTTCTCCACGAAACATGGAACAACTTTATCAAGATGCAATGTCAATTGTAAGAAGATTTGGAAAACCCGACCTTTTCATAACCATGACTTGCAATCCTAACTGGACCGAAATCAAAGAAAACTTACTTTCTGGACAAACAGCTGCAGATAGACCCGATTTAGTTGCAAAAGTTTTAAAACAAAAAAAAGATCATTTAATTAAATTAATAACTAAAGAAGGATATTTTGGAAAAGGTAAAGCACATGTTTACACAATTGAATTTCAAAAACGCGGATTGCCACATTGTCATTTTTTAGTAACATTAGATGCTGATTATAAAATGCGAACTGCTGAAGTTATCGACCGTTATATTAGCGCCCAAATTCCTGATGAACAACAATATCCAAATCTTCATAAATTAGTTGTAACTCATATGATACATGGCCCTTGCGGAGAAAGATGTTTCAAAAACGGCGTTTGTTCAAAAGGTTTCCCTAAAGATTTTCAAGATGAAACACTTCTCGATGAAGATGGCTATCCAACATATGCTCGACCTGATAATGGAATTACTGTTACTAAATCTTCTGGTTTTGTTATTGATAACAGATATGTCGTTCCTCATTGCCCTAATTTATTGCTTGAATTAAATTGTCACATCAATGTTGAAGTTGTATCTTCCATTAAAGCTGTAAAATATTTGTACAAATATATATTTAAAGGCCATGATGCAGCAGCTATGAAAATTGTTGACGGTGTTGTAAATTATGATGAATGTGAATCATTTTTAAATAGTCGTTATATGGGAGCATCTGAAGCAGTTTGGAGGATTTTAAATTACGGATTGCACGATAAAAGCCATTCAATAACTCGATTACCCATTCATCTTCCTGGTGAGCAAAGGATATCATTCGAAGATGCAAATGATGAAGATGGAATGCGCGAAGCAATGGAAAAGAAAAGCATGTTAATGGAATACTTCGAGCTAAATGCAAAAGATTCTAAAGCCAGAGATTTACTTTATAGCCAAATTCCCGAACAATTCACTTGGAAAAAAGTAGATAAAAAACACATTTGGTCTACAAGACTCTCTAATTTCAACGTTATTGGAAGGATGTACACAGTTTCACCAACAAACCAAGAATTATTTCATTTGCGAATTCTTTTAAATCATGTAAAAGGTGCCACAAGTTTTGAAGATTTGAAAAAGGTTGATGAAAAATTATGCCAAACTTTTACTGAAGCATGTTTAGAACTTGGCCTCATTGAAGATGACAAAGAATGGAATAGAGTGTTAAATGAAGCCCGATTATCATTGTTACCATATCAAATGCGATCCCTTTTTGTTAGGCTTTTAATTCATTGTCAACCTTTAGCACCACAAAATCTTTGGGAAGAATTTAAAAGTGATATGGCTGAAGACTTTGCAAGGACAATGGATGAAGTTACTGCAATTAATAAAGCCTATCGTGAAATCCAAAAGTTGCTTGAGAGAGAAGATAAATCATTATCAGATTTTCCTATGATGATTCAGGAAGTAAACTATGATGAGGATTATGACATTTACGATCCCATTTTCGACCAACAAATTGCAGATGAACGTTACACTACTTTAAATAAAGCACAAAAAATAATTGTTGACAAAGTTTGTGAAGCTGCAATGACACAAAATAACCTAACTAAAAAGTATTTTTATCTCGATGGCCCTGGAGGTTCAGGTAAAACATATGTCTATAAAACATTATGGCATGCATTGCGAGCAAAAGGAAAAAAAGTACAAACGATGGCATTTACCGGTATTGCTGCAATTTTGTTACCCGAAGGTAAAACACTTCATAAGACATTAGGATTACCAGTTCCATTATATTCCGATTCAAATTCATCTATCACTGCAAACTCAAAACAAGGTAAAGCTTTAATTGAAACAGACGTGTTTATTTGCGATGAAACACCGATGGCTCCTCGATATGCACTTGAAGTAATGGATAGATTATTGCGTAATTTAACAAAAGTTCAAGAACCATTTGGTGGCAAAATTTTAATTATTGGTGGCGATTTTCGGCAGCTATTACCTGTTCGTAAAAATGGAACACGCTCTGAATGTGTTAACTTATCAATAAAATTTAGCTCACTTTGGAACAACTTTGAAATATTTTCTTTGCATCAAAATATGCGTGCAGACCAAGAAGAAACGATTTTTGCAAAATATTTATTGGATATCGGAGAAGGTAAAGTAAATGATTCTAATGATAACATGGAATTTGCTCAAGATTTTATTATTGAAACAAATTTGGTTCAAGAAATTTATGGAACTTTAATTGAGAAAAATCGGTTTGAAGAAGTTACAAACTCTGTAATTTTATCAGCTCGAAACGCAGACGTTGATGAGTTAAATAAAGAAGTTGTCGAAATGTTGCCCTCTGATGGAGAAAAAATTTATACAAGCATTGATTCTGCAATTGAAGGTGAAGCTTTACAAGAACTTTTAACTCAAGAATATTTGAATAGCTTAAATCCAGCCTCACTTCCTCCTCATGAACTAAAGCTTAGGAAAAATACAGTAGTAATGTTGATTAGAAATTTAAGTCAAAATGAAGGTCTTTGCAATGGAACAAGGTTATTGGTGTTGGGCTTATTAAACAATTCATTACAATGTAAAATTCTGACAGGTGATAAAAAAGGTGAAGTTGTTTTTATACATCGCATTATATTAAACAACGAAGAAAATTACCCATTCACACTTTCCCGTCGACAATTTCCAATTAAAATTGCTTTTGCAATGACAATAAATAAAAGCCAAGGGCAAACATTTGAAAAAGTTGGACTTGATTTACGAAAAGATGTTTTTAATCATGGTCAAATGTACGTAGCATGCTCAAGAGTAAAGCGTTCCACAGCACTCAAAATTTATTTAGGTAAACAGCGACTAAACCAAAAAGTAAAAAATTTTGTTTATAATGAAATCATCCTATAACTAAAATATGAAATATGTAAAAATTTTAAAGTAGACTTAATTAAATAATCAAGGGGCGTTGCCCCACTCCTTCAGAGCGCAGCTGCCTTGACGCGGCGAAGGAGCTTGAACTGATTCATTATCTGAATCAGTAACTAAGAGCTGCGCACTAAAGAGATTTTTATAAGCATAAATAAACTATGAAAAAGATGCATTTACTGGCGGCCCGAAGGGCCGCCTTATTTCTAGTATCTGAAGATTTTTGCTTGTGCGCGTTTATTTGGTTTTTAAGTATATGCAAATTAAAGCCAAGCAAATGAATTACGCTAGAAAAAAATGTTTTTACATTCTTTTTTATTTATGCAAATTAATTTTTTATTCTTTGGACGAAGTCTTTGCTATGTATCTTTGAGCCTTTTTGGGTATCTCCATGCTTTTAGGTATTTGGATTCCTTTGATTATATTTGAATCTTATATTAAAATATTTGGATCCTTGGGCATCTTTGGGATACTGAAAATTAACAACTGCTCATCAGCTTTGCTTTTTTATTCAATGAAAAAAGCATTCATTATTTTGTGCATTCATTCATTTTATGCTAATTTTTTCATTTTTATTGTATTTTCCCATGAAGCATTTCCAGGTGAGTACGCACAATCAAAATTACTAGGAAGGAAAGCAACACTTTATTATTATTTTTTGCATCAAATTCTTTCGATTCCACTTTTAAAGTTAATAAAGTTAATTTTTTTCTTGTATATTTGCATGATTCACAAATATTTTCTGGCCATAGCATAATTAATATTTGAATACTACCTACAGCTTAATTTTGAGCGAAAAAAAGAAAGAAAAGGAAAACATGCAAATCTTCGCTTCTTTTATTGTAACTTTCAATATGAAAAAAAAATGGAAAAGGAAAATTTGTAAAAAAAAAATTTTTTTTAGCTTTTTAGCTCCATTTTTCGAGATAAGTATCGTCGTTTCATTTTTTTATCTACTCTTTGATTTTGTTATATCAAAAAATGAAACTCCACAAAAAATAATTTAAGTTGCTTTTTAAACCAATTTGATTGATATTTTTTGTGAATGGCATTTCCGTTGATTATTCGTGTTTTTTACTTTAGTCATAAACTATGAATTTACATTCATAAAATATTTTCTTGAAGTACAAAGTTTTTCTTTTTAAATTTTAACCTTTAAAAAAAGAAGAGGTTTGCTTCTTTTTTCGAACTCATTGAAAATATTTGATTGTTATTATTCTTTTTTTAAATAATCACAAATATCAACATTTCTCACATCTTTTACTTTTCCTTGTCTCTTTTTTGAGTCGAAGCTGTTTGTTGCTGCTTTTATTATTATTGATGAAACACAAAATCACTTTTTTTCTTTTTCTTATTTTGACACACAAATATAAAAGAATGAGAAGGAAAAAAGAGGACTTGGAACCTCACCTCATTTTTCACTTCCTTCCACGTTGAAACCTTTTCCTTGAAATCGAAAGATTTCTTTTTTCTTCGTCCTTCTTCTTCGCCGACAACTGAAGACAACAAAGAACTCATATCAATTTTTTTTCTTTCCTTCTTTGATTTGCCTCGAATGATTCGACCTTTTTTTTTATTCTTTGCAGCTTTTTTTGGTTGACGTTTAATTTTTTTGTTTGCTGCTCTCAAAAAATGTGATCTCTGTTTTTTGTTTTTTTTTTAATCAACAAAAAAATTTGCATCTGCAAAAAGTGCATTTTTTCATTTGAAAATTGAAATATTCGAAAAAAGAAATTTTTCTAAACTAAAAAATAAAAGATTTTCTCTAAAAAATTTTTTTCATAGTTGGATCAATTTTTTTCTGATTATATCAACTTCTTTTTTTCTTTACTTTGGTCCAATCTTCTTCGTTTTCTTTTTTACAGCGAAGACGACGGCTCTTTTCGCGTTTATGTTATTTCAATAAAGATATGGCCTTGAAATGATTTTGAATGAATGGATGATACTCATTTTTGCAACCATGTAATAAAAATAATAATAATGGAAAATGAGTAATCGGTTTTCATAATTTTTTTCATTTTGCATTGTTTTTTTTACCTTTGTTTTATTTATGAAATTTTTGGAGATGATAAATTTAGCAACGTCTGACTGCATTTTTGGAATTTTTTGAAGGGATATAAATATAGCCAAAAGCAATAATGACGTTTTTAAATTTTTTTGTCTTATGACTCATGCTTGATAATCTTTTCCTTGAGAGCTCGATTAAGAATAAATTTTTAGCGTTGAGTTAAATAATTATCATAGTTATGCAAATTTTTATTTGCTGTAGCTTTCAAAAGTTTATGAAAAATCAATTAAAATTATAGGAATTTCACTTTTTTGGATTATTCGCATTTCTTTTTTCTTTTTTCTAAAATTTTACTAACACCACTTTCAAACAAACAAACCAACAAAAAAATTAGTTTAAATTTTTGAAACTTTTTTTTGGATCGATTTCAAATTTTATTTATTATCCGCGCACAAAAAAAGAAAGATATTTTAAATCGATGAGAATGAATGATACTTTTAAATATATATAAAAAAAGGGCGATCATCACCATCCCTTTTTTTCTTCTTTTTTGCTGTGTCTCTTTTCTCGTGTCTTTTTTTTCTTTCTCATTTCTTCGTTATTATTTATTGCGCGATAAAGTTTTTCTTTCACTTCACACACATACATGCAAATTCAAAAACTAAAAAAAGGGGATATAAAACAAAACGTAAAACAAATTTGTTGTTTTCTTCTTCTTTATTTCAAACTGCAGCCAAGATTTTTTTATGAATGGATCGATAATGTTTGTGTTTTGGAATTATTACATCGGAAATCATCGAAAGCTATTATCGGTTTTTTTTAATTTTTGAATTCTTGGATTTAAACGATTTTTTTTTTGTTTTGCCTCGTGGTTTAAAATCGCCATCGGCAAATTCTTTTTTACGTTCCGACGATGTCTTTGGAAGTAAAAACGAATTCTCGCATTTTTTCTTTTTCGTCCTTTATTTTTTTTTTTTATTAGAAGATCTTTCCGTGATTATTGATGGTTTAACAAATCCATTCATTCATTCATCCATCTCTTAAATTCATAGATCACATGTTTTTTTATTTAACTTTATTATAGCAGCGTTCTTATCTCTGCTGTCCATTGAATAAAAAAAAATTTTGTTCCGGTCTTTCAAATTCTTGTACAAAAAAATATTAAACTGTAAAAAAAAAAATGCTGTGGAGCTCAAAGTATGTATCACATTCATCATCAGGCCATGAACATGAACGGAAGAGCAATTGTATACAGCCCGCCTTTTTTTCCATCATAAGATGACGATCGTCTGCTTCTTCGCTTTTTTTTTAAACTGAACTATGAAGTGTGAAAAGAAAAAGATGGCAAAAAGCAAAATAAGACCTTTCAATTTTATATTCCAAAAAAAATTATTTTCATTATCGCCGCTGCTTCCATCCATTTTTTTCTTGTCTCTTGTCTTCGTGAAAAAAGAAAATCAGAAAAATGAACGATGATGTTAGAAGTGAAGTTAAAGGGTTTTTAATCTTTTTATTCTTCTTTTTTTTTCTCGGCTGCTTTTTTCTTAATTTTTTGCTTCTTCGCGATCGGAGGTTCTTTGTTGTTTCTTTCCTTTTCCTCTTTCTTCCAAGGAAAGAAAAAATCAAAAGAAAAAAAAACGGATGAGCTCCATTTTCTCTTTTTAAATGGCGTGATTCTCGTCTCCTTCTTGCCTGCCTACTATCATTTATTTATCTACATATTTCTCCCTCACTCCATATTCCTTCCCATTCTCCTCATCAACCAAAAACATATCATGATTAAATTTTTATGTGTTTAAAAAGGAATAAAAGGAAACAAGAAAATGAGTTAAATGAGTTCAAAACATTTTCTTCTTCTTTTCTTTTCTTTCATTCACATTTTTTTGTTGTTGCGCTTCTTCGTTTATTTTTTATTTTTCAAGGTTTGCAGGAGGCATTTTTGTGAAATTTGTTTCGTTAAACACATTTATTTTTTTTTATGCGCAAAAGTGAAATCCAAAAACCATGGAAGTGAAAACGGTTAAATATTTTTTGGTGTTTGAGGAAAAGCATTTTATGAAATGCCCGAAAATTTGAGGAGTTTTTTAATGTTTGATTCATGTTGTTCGATTTCGAATTGAATGAAATTTTTCGTTTGATATAAATCTCCGAAAACTAAAAAAAAGTTAAAGAGAAGAAAAAAAGAGGTAATGAGGTTGAAGATTTTGAACGCATCACTTTTTCTTTTTTTATTTGTGGAACAGGTTTCAAAATTTTTTTTATGGCCAGCGGCTAAATTTTTTTTCTTTGTCACTAATAATAACGTGACAGTTTTTTTACTCACATTTTTTAACTTACATTTTTGAGGGAGGTTGTCGTCCTTCCTTTTAAAAAAAGAAAAAAAAGTGGCTTCGGCGAGTGAAAGACACCATTAATTTCAAGATCGGCAAAAAATCATTATTACATTACGAAAAGTTGCTCTTTTAGGATTTTAAAATTAAATTTTGCCTTTATATAAAAAAATGTTTTTGATTCACCGAATCTTGAAACTAAAATTTTAGAATTTACTTTTTGAAATATTTAGTTAGCTATGATTTTCATTGAACGCTCGAACATTTTTTTTACTTGACCCTTTTTTTATGTTAGACTACAAATTTATTTTGTAAGAAACCTATTTTTTTTTTGTTGTGTTTTATACTGCGATTAACCAACAACTCATGCTTTGTTTTTTATTTCTCTCGGTTCAACCCGTGCTTATTGCTACAGCTAACATTCAAAAAGCAAAGAGTTTTTTATTTTCTGATTCACTAAAATGTGTTTTTATTTTCAAAATACGTAAATAATTTTCTCTAAAAACACTTTAGAAAATAATAAATATTTAACCTTTCATTTTTTCTATGCGAAAATTTCTCATTTTTTGGTACTAACGCGAATTTGTTAATTTTCACACTTTTACCAAATTTATTTTATACTCTAAGTTTTTTTAAGGTAAAAACTCCTACTCTTCTCAACCATTTTTCTTCCATCCTATAGTATCTAAAAATAATGCCGGGTCCATCAGAATTATTGATGCAAGAATGCCATGAAATTTATGCAAATGGTCATCAACGAAAAGATTTTCAACAACAACAACAAATTTTTTCTCTTTTTGATGCTCATGAAAATGAAATGGAAAATAAAATTTTTCATTCAATTAATTCATTCATCGATTATTTTGTTTTACGTGATTCAACAACCATTCTCAAACCTAAAACATGTAATATTTCAAAAATTTTAATTGCAACTAATGGCATTGCCGCAGTTAAATGCATTACATCGATGAGAAAAATGCTTCAACAAATATTTCAAAATGATAAAATTGTTAAATTTTATTGTTTAACCACCGAACAAGAAGTTCAATCTCAAGCTGGTAAGTAGCCATTTTTTGGTTATTTTTTAAACCCAAAAAGCTTCTTTTTTTCACCTTTAAAAAACACAATAACTGAACCAAATTTTTTTATATGGCCTCCATTTTTTTTTCTTCACTTTTTTGAGTTAATGAACTTTGCTTTTTTACCTAAAAAAAACTACCTTCTGAAACATCATCTTTTTTTGATTGATAACAAATTTTTTTAAACTCATTTGTCTGACATTTATTTTCTTTTTTTCCGGAAGACTAGTTTTTAGTATTTCACTTTCATTTTTACTGATTACAATCTTACTCTATTTTTTTTCTTCTTCTTTGCTTTAGCATTTTTTTTTTGATTCTCCGACCAGAAAAAAAAATCGAGTTTCATTTTTTTCCGGTTTATTATTGCTTCTTTTTCACCAAACCAAAGGGGAAGAAAGGGCAAAGGTCAAAAAACAAAGGCTTTATCGATAAAGATGCTTGCAAAAAAAAATTTTTTTTATGGGGAATTTATGGGATGTTAAGTTTTTTTAACCAAATTAAAACTTGCTAAAAGATGCATATTTTCATGGCAGAGGATAATTAGGTTTATCAATTTTTTTTGGCTTTTCCCTTTTATACCCATTAAAAATTTTTATTTATTTATTCATTGTTTTTAGAATATCTCAGACTTGCGGATCATATAGTTTTTTCTCCATCTGGAGCTAACACCAACAATTATGCAAATGTGGATGAAATTGTTGAACATGCCCTTCGATATAAAGTTGATGCGGTATGGGCTGGATGGGGACATGCATCAGAAAATCCTCGATTACCATCAGAATTAAATGCTCATGGTATTACATTTATTGGTCCACCAGCTGATGCCATGTTCTCATTGGGTGATAAAATTGCTTCGACTATAATCGCTCAGGCAAGTAATAGTGTGGTCTCTTTTATTTTTTGCTGTACTTTTTTTGTACTTTCATAGACTAGAAAAAGAAAAATGGTTCGATTTTAGAAAAAAGAAAAAAGGTCGAATCGAAAGATAATCAATTTTTACAAGCAATAAATATTCTTCTTTTTTTGTTGAGTTAAGTACATTTTTTTGTTTGGAAAATGTCAAAAATGATAAAGTAGCAAACGATAAAAATAAATGACTGACAGGTAAAATGAGGAAAAGGAAAAAAAAGTTGAAACCAAAAAGGTCATTCAATATTACTGTAAAAATTTATTACGAAAAAGTGCAAACTTTTGGTGACAAAATTTTTAATACAAAAAATTCGAAAATAATCATTTTTAACAAAGTCCATATATATATTTTTTAGACAGTAAACATTCCAACTATTGAATGGTCAGGAAGTGGATTAAAAATTCATGAAGATAATATTGGCAAAAATAATAATAATCTTGAAGTTTCAAAAGAATTATTTAATCGCGCCACCGTTTTAACTGCCCAAGAAGGATTAAAATGTTTGAAAGAGAAAGGAATCACATATCCCGTTATGATTAAAGCTAGCGAAGGTGGCGGAGGAAAGGGTATTAGAAAATGTATGAATAATGAAGAATTTATTATTAATTTTCATCGAGTTCAAGTAAGCTTCTTTTCTTTTTTTAAATAAATATTTTGCCTATGAAGGTATGATCATAACAAAAAACGAATAATTTGCAACAATTACGAAATAAAAAAAATTTCGATGTTAAATCCCAACTTTTGTTTTAAGACTTTTGACAATTTTTTAAATTTATTATTATAGGCTGAAGTCCCAGGAAGTCCAATATTTTTAATGAAATGCATGGAACATGCTCGACATATTGAAGTTCAACTGATTGCTGATAATTATGGTAATGTCATACCCATATATACTCGAGATTGTTCCATTCAACGACGATGTCAAAAAATTATTGAAGAAGCCCCTGCTTCCATTGCTCCTCCACACGTGCTTCGCCAAATGCAAATGGATGCAGTGAATCTTGCAAAAAAAGTTGGATATGTTTCAGCGGGTACTGTGGAATATATGTATTTACCATCCACACAAAAATATTATTTTCTTGAATTAAATCCTCGCCTTCAAGTTGAACATCCTTGCACCGAAATGATTTCAAACGTAAATATTCCGGGTGTACAACTTCAAATTGCTATGGGTTTACCCCTTTCTAAAATATCTGATATTCGAATGTTATATGGTTTAAATCGATATGGAGAAGATTCAATTAATTATGAAAATGCTAAAGTCGAATCGGATCTTTGCGTTATTGCTGCTCGAATAACATCTGAAGATCCTGCAGAAGGTTTCCGTCCCGCATCAGGTCAATTAAAAAATTTAGTATTTCGATCATCTCAAAATGTTTGGGGTTATTTCTCAGTTACAAATGATGGAAAAGTTCATGAATTTGCTGATTCACAATTTGGTCATATCTTTGCTAAAGGTCCAACAAGGTTAGTGTGAAAAAGCATAAAAAATTCATTAAAATTTATTTTATTTCTAAAGTTTTTTCTTCTCATTTCTCAATTCGCTTTTTTGTTTTAGACACGAAGCAATTTCCTCTCTCATTTGTGCCCTAAAAGAACTTGAAATTCGTGCAACCTTTCAATCTCAAGTAAATTATCTTGTTGGACTTCTTCGAGATCCAATTTTTGAACAAAATGCTTTTCATACTGGATGGTTGGATGAAAGAATTGCAGCTAAAATTCAATCAGCTCCCGAACATTCACTTGATATTAAAATAGCTGTGGGTGCAACAGTGATTGGACAAACAAAAATAAATGAAATTTTTAATAAATTTAAATCTTCCATTGAACGAGGCCAAATTTTACCTACCACTGATTTAGCTGAAACTATGGTACTTGAATTGGTTCATAATAATGTAAAATATTCAGTTACTGTTAATCGATGCGGATCAAATGAATTTATGATTATTTTAAATGGATTTATTACTAAAACAAAAGTCCACCAATTTAATGCAGATGGTGGAATTTTAGTTGAATATGCTGATCAAACTTTTCATTGTTACATGGAAGAAGAAGTAAGAGAAATTTTACAAAAATGAGGATGGAGGAGTGTAAAAAAAATTTTTTTTGCAACGTTTCTGAAATTCTTGGCAAATTTATGGGGAAAATTTTTCTTGGAGCTCTGAAAAAAAAATTTCTCCAATAAATAACCCGCTACAATAAAGTCTCAGAAAACCCTAAAAAAGAATTATTCCATTTTTCTGCCTCTTTTTAAAACATTTTTTCCAAAACAAAAAACTTTTTTAATTTTACTTTTCTATTTATTTATTTTCTTTTTCTAGCTTGAACGCTTCAAAGTCACAATTGCTCATAATTTAACCATATTTGAAAAAGAAAATGATTCCACTATTTTACGTTCTCGAAATGCAGGCAGATTATTGCAATATCTTAAAAATGATGGAGATAATGTAAAAATTGGTGAAGTATTCGCTGAAATGGAATCCATGAAAATGGTAATTGCATTGGATATTAAAAAAATTGGTGGAAAATTATTACATATTGCTCGACCTGGACAAGTTTTATTTCCTGGAACTATCATAGCTCAATTAGAAATTGAAAATGAAGCTTCTCTTTCAAAACCCGTGTCATTTGAAGGTGGATTTATTCAATGGAAACAACAATCTTTGACGAATGAAGAAGAAAAAAATCAACAAATTCGAATTAAAGATGAATTTGAAAATTTATTAAAATCATGTTATGATATTCTTGATGGATATACAGTACCCGAAAAAACGTTTAAAAAAGAAGTGATTAGACTCGTGGAAAAATTATTTAATATTCTCGATGATTCAAATTTGCCATTTTCAATGTATAATTATGTTTTGGCTTCGGTTAAAACTCGAATAAATAATCCATTGGTGATTGAAAAAATCGAAAGCCTTTTATCTCAAACTGATAAACCTTTTGATGCTGAAGGACTTTCAGAAATTATGGAAAATTATTTATCCGATTTAAATCCATCTAACATTGGTGCAGAAAGAAATCATTTTCTTAATCTCGAAAAAATTTGCTCTGATTTCTATGAAGGTTTAGAAGGACACAAAAGAAAAGTGATAAAAGAAATTTTGGATGATTTTTCTAAAACTGAATTATATTTTCAAGGTGTTCCACTTGAAAAAGGTGTAGCGAATATTATTGCTGCAAATTCTCAAAATTCAGAAAAAGCTGTTCGAATGATTTATTCCCATAAAAAAGATGAATATAAAAATATTTTAATTCAAGAAATTATTTCTCGACTCAACGATTCCACAATTTTTTCTTTACAAACAAACTTAAAAATAATTTCAAATTTTTATAATGAAAAAAATGAAACTCTTCCATTATTTACAAGAAAATTATTAAATCGAATTAATAGTTCTTCGTCGACGACCATCGAAAACAATGGAAAAATCGAGGAACCCTTACTTCTTCAACTTAATCGACTTCCAAAGGGTTCAGAAAATATTTCCACTCCTCAATCTTCATATTTATTATTTAAATTGAATGATCAAAAAGTAAATCGATTTTTTGTTAGACATTTAATTAAAGATATTGGAAATATTATTAAAGTTGGAAAATATTCAAAACAAAAGTAAGTCCTTTTTTTGAAAGTTGCTATTTTTTAGTCTAACACAAGAGTCTTTTTTGAGCAAAGTCGCAAAATATTTGAAAAACTTGAAACCTAAATTTCAAAATATGAGTTTGATTCGAGATTTGTATTACCAAATCTTTTTTTTTCAAATCCAAACTATGAGAGTCCATAAAAATTACTTCGAAATGAAAATTTTGAGGAAAAACACGTTTTATGAATTTGCTTTTTTAAAATTTACATTTTGAAACCCATAAGGAACAGCCAAAAGTCTTACAAAATTAATTTAATCCTATTCTCTTTTTTTCAGTCCCATTGAAAAGCTTTACTCCAAGCTTGCTGATGCCATAGATGGAGCATGTGGAGAAATTCGTGTTGCTGCGGATGATCTTAAAACCACTGATAAATTGGCCGTGAATGACTGTAATCATATTTTTATTTCCATTGAAGTTGATTCCAAAATTCCAACTGTTGGATGGAAAAATGCAATTAAAAATGTTTTATTCCAACATGAAACAATGTTTAATAAATTAAGAATAAACGAAGTTGAAATTTCTTTTCAATCAAAAGTAAGCTTTTGTTTTTTTTGAATACCTTAAAAGTTTTTTAACAATGGTAAATTTTTTTTAGGATTCTGGAAAACTTGAAACTTTCTTTATTATTTATAATAATGAAACTGGAGTGATTCCTGAAATAGGAGTTTATAAAATTCAAAAAAATAATTGTCTTTCTGTAATTATGGGTGAAGAAGGATCTTCAAAACATGATGGCCTTTCCATCGAAGCACCATATCCATTAATTCCATATATAAAAGTTCAAAATCGTCGTCGATTAGCTCAACGCCATGGAACTACATATTGTTATGATTTGCCAGCAGTCTTTGGTCGAGCCATCCATGAAATATGGAATGAATTTAAAAAAATTAATCCAAAAAGTTATGAAAAAATTTATGAATCATATTTATCTGAAAATCAACGGCAAAACCTTCAAAAACCAAATTTCAATCAAAGTTTTTTTTGTAAAGCATACGAAATGATTTTGGAAAATGAACATGGCCCAATTAGTGTTATTCGAGATGAAAAAATCCTTCAAAAAAGATCAGAAACCGCTGGAAATGATCGAGGTATGATTGCATGGGAAATGGAAATATGCACACCTGAATTTCCTATTGGTCGAAAAATTGTGGTGATTGCTAATGATATCACACATCAAAGTGGTTCATTCTCAATGAAGGAACATAGATTATATTATTTTGCATCGGAATATAGTCGAAAAAATAAAATTCCAAGAGTTTATATTTCTGCAAACTCTGGTGCACGAATTGGATTAGCAGCCGACATAAAAGCTAATTTAAATGTATGTTGGAATGATGCAAATAAACCTGAAGATGGATTTGAAGCTTTATGTTTGGATGAAATTGCTTCAAAAGATGAAAATATTTTATCTCAAATTCAATATACCAAACGATCAACATCCGATGATGGTGGAAAAACAAAAGTTATTATTGATGCAGTAATTGGAAAAGAAAATGATTTGGGTGTTGAAAATTTAGTTGGTTCCGGTCTTATTGCTGGTGAAACTTCTGCGGCATATCAAGAAGTCCCAACTTATTGTTTAGTCACTGGAAGGGCTGTGGGTATTGGAGCATATGCAGCACGACTTTCACATCGAATTGTCCAAGTTGAACATTCCCATATTATTCTTACTGGTGCACCCGCATTAAATTCATTACTTGGTAAAGAAATTTATATGTCTTCTGGACAACTTGGTGGAACACAAATTATGTATCATAATGGCGTCACTCATACAATTGCAACAACAGATTTAGATGGAATTATTAAAATTGTTCGTTGGATGACTTATTTACCAAAATCCACAGATATTCCAAAAACGCTTTTAACTGATGATGGAGAACGTGAAGTAACTACTTCACCCATTAAAGGCCAATATGATCCTCGAAATATTTTGGATCCAATTGAAGGTGGTGGATTATTTGATAAAGGTTCATTTAATGAAATAATGGATGGTTGGGCTAAAACAATTATATCTGCTCGAGCTAAATTATGTGGACAGCCCGTTGGTGTGGTGGCTATCGAACCTCGAACCATTTCATTTGATATTCCAGCTGATCCAGCTGCGGCTGATTCTCAAACCCGTACTGTCACTCAAGCTGGACAAGTATGGTATCCCGATTCGGCGTATAAAACAGCTGAAGCTATAAATGATTTTAATCGTGAAGGCCTTCCACTTATTTTTCTTGCAAATATTCGTGGATTTAGTGGTGGACAAAAAGATATGTTTGAAATGGTACTTAAATTTGGTGCATGCATAGTTGATGCTTTACAAGCTTATACTCAACCTGTAATAGTTTATATTCCACCATATGGTGAACTTCGAGGTGGAGCATGGGCAGTTTTGGATACTCAAATCAATCCAACTTGCATTACAATGTTAGCTGATAAAGAATCACGTGGAGGCGTACTTGAACCAGATGGAATAGTTGAAATTAAATTTCGTAAACCTCAATTGCATGAATTAATGTTAAAATGTGATCAACAACTTCAAAGCCTTAAAATTTCATTTGATAAAGCCACGGATAAAACAGAAAAATCAGAATGGAAATTAAAAATGGAAAAACGTCAAGAATTTTTATTACCCGTTTATCGAACCATTGCAGTTAAATTTGCTGATCTTCATGATACCACTTCTCGAATGTTAGCTAAAGATGCCATACATGTAAGTTTATTTTTTTTTCTATTGACCCTGACTAAGGCTGAACGAAGGCAAAACAAAAAAAAAACTCATCCCCGAGTTTTGCCCCAGCAATAGCTAACTAAAGTAAAGATGAATGTTTCACCTTTATTGGTTTTTTTGAACAACGATTTGACACTCATCTGTTTTATTGCTTGCTTCATTCATCCTCGAAAACTTTTTTTCTCTAAATTAAACTTCCAACAATATTTTTTTAGGATCAATTAATTTGGTCTCAATCAAGAATATACATTCATCGTTTACTTCAAGTTCAATTAGCTAAACATCAAATGGCGAGAGAATATATACAAGCAATAAATAAAAATTCTTCTTCTTCCACCATCACAATTAAAGATCTTGAAAAAGGTTGTAAATGGGTTGAAGAAAATCTGATTAAAAATCAAATCATATATCGTCAAGAAATTATTTCTCCTAACCTTGCTTCTGCAACTGGAGGCGGTGGTGGTTCTCGTTATTTGTATGATTCAAGTAACCTTGAAAATTATGCGAAAAATGAAACATTTAAAAATGAACTTGAAAAAATTAATATTCAAAATTCAAATTTATTCGAACTTTTATCGTAAGCTTTTAATAATCTTTTTTTCTTCTTCCAAACACTTAACTTTTCTAAAAAAAGATTTTTTTTTTAGCAAAATAGAAACATTATCTGTTGAAGCCCGTAAAAATCTTGCTTCCGCCTTTCTTCAATCTCCAATTTTGAAAGAAGAATTTATCAAGCAATTACTTTAATGTAATTTCAACAACAACCACATTCCGTAGCAGAAGAAAAAAAGAAAAGAAAAAAAATCAGCCAAATTTTTCGTTAACTTTTTTCTTTATTATTGTGATAGCTTCTTTTTTTTCAAACAATCTTTTTATTCTTCTTTATTCATATCGGGTTAAAAGAGAAACTTTAGTTTATATTTTTTTTACAAGAATAATATAATGCCATAAATAAAAATAAAGTTTTAATTATTATTATCAAAGTGACTTTGTGTTTAACAAAAAAAAAATAACGTTGCAACATTATTGCGAGTATCATCAAACTGGCGGAGGATGGATTCCAGAAAATCTCCTTTTTTTAAATCGTCCAAAATTGGAAATTTTGATTTTTTGTCAAAATAGCCGACATTCGAATTTCGAAACTTGCCAGGGTTCAGAAAAAAAAATATCACTTTGATAATTTTTGTTAACAATGTTTATAAAATGCCAAAAAAGGTGATCCAATGAAGTTAAAAAATAAAAAGGATACTCACTATTTTTTTTGTATCATAGTTTTACAATGTGCAAAAAAAAATTATTCTGTATCTCAAAAAATTAAATCAATAAAAAAAAAGAGTGAAGCGCAGCAA
The DNA here is from genome assembly GCA_028622995.1 of Panagrolaimus kolymaensis. Taxonomy (NCBI): domain Eukaryota; kingdom Metazoa; phylum Nematoda; class Chromadorea; order Rhabditida; family Panagrolaimidae; genus Panagrolaimus; species Panagrolaimus kolymaensis. The sequence continues at coordinate 142,798 of JAJQJQ010000096.1, read as the reverse complement.
AAAGGATCTTGCATGCATAATTGTTTGGAAAATTTTTCTGTAACCAATAGTTTTTTTTTTGCGTTTTCGCTCCATAACATTATGGTATTAAGTTTTCAAGGTTCGTCTTATAAAAAAAAAAAAAAATCGAAAAACGTGTGAGCTCATATTTATTTTTCCATTCAGCTTTCATTTTTAAAATTATTAGTAAATCAATAAAAAATAAAAAATAAGCGAAAACCAAGCAAACAGATATAATAAATATTTTCACGTCAGAGATTACTCAAAGAGATAATTTTAAAAAAACACGTTCATTTCTTTATATATTTTTTCTGATTTTTTTTTTACTTCCTTCTTTAATTTGTTATTATACGAATATTAAGAAGTAATGCAGCAGCCAATTTTTATAAAAAAATTCAAAACTAATGATGAAAATAATAAAGCTAAAACTAAACTTAAAATGTTAATGGTTTCATCATACAAAAAATATTTACCAATAAATTTATTAAAAAAATATCGAATTTATTTATGTTTTGCATGGGTGACTTTAATAATTTTATTTTTTATTCGACCAAATAAAAAATTTGTTCTTGTTGATGGAAGTTATCGATTGTCATCGTCATCGTCATTGTCGTCGTCATCGGAATATAAATTTTTAAATTATTTACAAAATCCTATTGAATCGAATTGTAAAGGTTCACTTTGTGGAATATATTTTAAATCTGATTCCTCTGTGGCGTCGGAGGCAGGAATGAAATCTAAGGAAAATAATAAAACAGCAACAACAACAATAATTATTATTACTCCAATCAATAAACGATTAGAACGATTACCAGATTTAATAAAATTTTCTCAAACTTTAATGCATATTAAAAATTTACATTGGATTATTGTGGAAGATGGAATAAGGCTTTCAAATTTAGTGGAACGCTTGCTAAATCGAACAGGGATTCCATATGCGTATTTTTTTGCTCCAACTCAATTTAAATTACCAGGTAATAAATAAAAAATTTATTTAAAGCTTCGAATCAGCTCAAAAAAATTTTTTGTTTTCCCATCTTCCAAATTTTAAAGACCGAAGAAAAAAAATGAAAAAAAAGTTTATTTTTAGCTCAAGGTTGGACTCAAAGAAATGAAGGCATTGGATACGTGAAAAAATATTATAAAAATTTTGGTGAAAATGCTGTCATTTATTTTGGTGATGATGATAATTCATATGATATTCGTTTATTTGATAAATATATTAGAAACGTTCAAACTATTGGTGTTTGGCCTGTTGGTAAGTGCTTGCTTACATAGAGAATTTATTCGCTACAAACCATAAAGTTATGTGATCTTGACATCGAAGTCTTTTTTTGGGTTCCAAGTTTTATCAGATAAATAAAGCGTAAATTTGACTTCCAAAACAAAAGTTGAAATTTATGCACAAAATTTTTAACTCAAAATCTCCCTAAAACAACAACTCCCATCAATTTTAGGTTTAATTGGTGGAATTACGGTTGAAGGGCCATATGTTGAAAATGGAAAAATTATTAAATGGAACAATGATATTATAAAACCATCAAAAAGAATATTTCCAATTAATATAGCTGGATTTGCAATAAAACTCAATTTAATTTTAATCAATGATGCCGCCACATTTGGATTAAATTGCATTGAAAAAAATCCTGAAGATTGTTTTCTCAATCAATTTAATATTAAAAAAGAAGATTTACAACCTTTTGGTTATAACGAAAACCCGAAAGAAATTTTAGTTTGGCATACTAAAACAAAATCAAACTTTTTTGCTTTTAATGATGATGAAGTTTAATAAATATAAATAAAAAAATGAAGGTTACAAGATTTTTTTGAACTAAAACAAATTCGATGACCAAAAAAAACGTAAAAAATAATCGTCGAAACATCAAAAACAACAAAAAAAATGATGATGAAAAAAGGTTGCTTCAAGATTTAGCTAATTTTTTATGATTCATTCAAGTTTTTTCATTTACAAAAATTGAAAAGAATTTACAGCAAAGTTTGATGAGGGAAAAATACAAAAAAAAGGAAGCTGTAGCTCCATTTTTTTAGGTTCGTCGAAACATTTTCAGGCGGCACTCGCAAAGGAAATGAATTTCTTTTTGATGGCAAATTTTTTTGTTTATCGACTTTAGTCAGCATGAAAAGAATAAAAATAAATCAAAGATAGCTGTCAAATAATTTTAGTACAATTAAATATGAGGCAATACAAAAACATATTTTTTTTATGCTAAAAAGAAGGAGGAATGAGAAGAAAGAATTTTTTAATACGTATAACTCACATCAGTGATTAGGTCCATGTTTTCTTTTCAGAGAAGTTAAAAAAAATATTTTTTAGTTTAGTCAAAAACAAGATATTTCCAAAAGAAGATGCTTCTTTTTTTTCAGGTTTTTATTATGGCTTTGAAATCAAGCTCGAACCAAAACAGTAGTAAGCCACCTTTGAAATATATGGGGACATTTTTCCCGCCAAAAGTTATCCCATGTTTTGTCTCTTTTCCAAAAAGCCTTTCTTCAAACAAAATTTTGATCATCAAACTATTTTTCTATCATTTTCTAGAATTAAAAAGAAGAGAATTTTGCATAATTTTTTATTTTTGCAAGCATTAGAAGCGTGATGCTCCTTTATTCAAATTTCAAGATGGTCATTTTCGATCTTTTAATCAAACTTTTAATTTTGTTATAAACTTTTTTTCAATCGAAAGAAGAAGTGTCGGTGGTGATAAAGAAAATGAATTCTCGACTGTTGGTCCTGTATTTTGTTATTTTATGTTTCTCGATTGGTCAAAGCTCAAATGTTCCTTCAAGTGTTACAAAATATGAATACAATACACCAAAGAAGAACAGCGACATAAGTGATCCAAACCTGCTTGAAATCATTCAACGAAATGGTGATCAATGGTGAGTTTTAAACTTTTTAACATACTTTGCTGGGTTTATGTTTGTGTAAATGAGTTTAACGTTCCTTTATTTCAGGGTACTGAACTTAGCCAAATCAACAAGCGCTGAACCAATCAACGTCATATTATTTATGGATGAAACTCAACCATTGGAATTCTCTCTGGCTGCTGATGATTTGAATGCTATCGATAAGCAAAACTTCGTGTCTCTTAAGCTTCAACCTGAAACAGGAACCGCCAAAAATATTGATATTACATGGATGAAAGCGATGGAAGTTCTTTTGTATTTAAAAAGTAAATTACAATGTTCTGGGAGTATAAGGATATTAAACTTAAACTATTTTTAGTAAACAAAGCTCAAGGACCTCCTCTTCAAGTTGGAACGCTGTTCACATCAAAACAAACAATACCAAGATTTCTCATCGATTATCAAGGAAATGTCACAGCAACTTCAGATGATCCTGTACTACCTAGAATAACGAACGAGCCTTTGCTTGATGGCGAGTCATCATCTGCATACTTCAATGTGTCAATTGAATGGAAGGATTTACAATCAAACTTCAAAATCTCATTTGTAAGTTTACATGTTTCTTTTATTTGTCTTTTATGTGATGAAAAAGCGAGATTACAAAGCTTTGTATTTTCTTTACTATTTACTAATTTTGTTTCAAATTTTTTTAGCCATCAACAATCTTTCGTGTTGCTGTGCCTGTACTTCCTCCTTCAACAACAACAACATCGATAACAGCAGCTAATACAACCTCTGCTTCCTATGTTATGTCTTCTTCTGATTCTGTGGCAACTGGAGAATTTGATACTTGGAAAATTATTGTTATCGTTGTTGTTGTAATTCTTCTTATTTTACTTGCTATTGGAATTGTACTTGGTGTTCGTTGGTATCGAAAGAATAAGAAAAACAAGTCTGATGAAGCTCAACAACAACAACTTTCTGTTATCAATGTCGTTCCTAAAGTAAGTTGTTTTAACTTTTTCTGTGCTTTAACGTGTTTGTTTTTTAGTCTGTCAATGGTACACTCCAAGTTGAAAAGACTCAACCTGTTGGTGAAAAAACTGGAGCAACTCTTAAATCATCCTTAAAGAAACCTCCTCAACCAATTCAACAAAAAAATTTGCAACGTCAATCAAATGCGAGACAACTTGATCCAATTAACAGAGAAGATGGAACTTATATTGATTATGGAAAGTTTGAACCTAAATCTTCTCAATTACCGAAACCTCCACCAATTCCAAAGAAAACTAACAATGATGATGATTATGAAGATTTGGATCCTAATGCTCGAAAGAATCTCCGACCACCACCACCAATGGCGTAAACTTCTCAATTTTCTTTCATTTGTATGTTTTATCATTATTTTTTTCTGTTTATGCCTATGTATGACTAATAAATATTTTCTAAAATAATATTGTTTCATTTCTTAACGTTTGTACCTTTTTGGATTTGCAAAGATAAAAAAAGAAGGAGTTAGTTGTAAAAAGTACGCTTGCATTTCACATTCAAGTTTTTCCTTTAACCATGAATAAAATAAAAAATAAAATGGATTATCAGTAAATCCAATCCACCTTCAAATAATCTCAAATTGGAATAAACTAACAAATTATGGAATTTTCTATGTAAAAGGATTAAAGTTTTTCCATTATTTGCTTTACCCATTTTTTTCTGTTGCAATGATTGGTATTGGAAATTACAACTTTTGTTATAAATGTAAGTTGCGATGAATTTTTTAGAAGTTAATTTTATGGAGCTTATGGAAGTGAACTGGGTAATTTATCGATAGGAAATGTCGATGTCAAGTTGCTTTCTTCCATTTATGTTAGCAAAAATAATTTTTGTGAGAAAAAAATAATAAAACTTTCAATTCATCATTCAAACATCATTTTTTTAATGGTATCGTATCAAAATTCTTTGACAAAATGGGTTTGAAGCGCCAAAAGTTTAAAGGCAGAGAAAAAAAGAAGAAGCTTGTTTTTGCATTTTTGGGTCTTCCATTAATTTTTCATTTTCCATCATTTTCGCGTTTAACAATTATTTTCGTTTTCTTACAATAAAAATTACTCTTCTAATTATCATTTTTTTAGCGATGTCAGGAAATGGTCGTCAACGTAATGAAAGCTTGAAGCAACATAAGCCAGCAAGAAAACGTCAAATAACGAATAGCAATGGTAGTAATATGAATGCGTCTGCTGATAATTCAAATGGTCCAGATGCACAAAAACGACGACGAAAGAACGTCAAGCCTCCTCCAATTACTAGCAGCAATATAAAGTCGCCTCAAACGTCTACTATTTCAAAGAATGCAAGAAGAGGTCGAAAAATCAGCGTTATTACAATAGAAGACTCACCTGTTGATACTGGCTCAAAAATGGCAACTCGTCGAAGTGGAAATGGTTTTCGTTTTAATAGCACTAATAATGGTCCAAACTTGGGTGCTGAAGCATTGAATGATTCTGATGTTCAAATTATTTCAACTCCTCAAAGAAGTCGAACTGCTGCGAATTCAAAAGCTATTGGTCTTAAGGTACTTGATGATCCTATTCGAAGTCAATCATTGAATCATACCTTCTCTAGCATCACTCATGCTAAGTTGCTTGCCGAACTATCTGATTGTTCTTTGATCGAAACGCCTCGTCCATTGGTTAATAGCACCAATTCAAGTGTTAATGAACCGATTTCGCTTACACAAATGTCTGATAACTCTGAAATGGGAATTGAAACGCCTCGAAGAAGTCAATCATTGAATGTTACCAATTCCAGCACAATTCGATCGAAGACGTTTGTTGAACTAAAAGATGATTCAGTAATTGATCTTGTTACTCCTCCACGAATAAATGTTTCATTCAATGTTCCAGCTTCAAGTATAACTGATTCGAAACATTTAGCTGAAGTCGCTGATGATTCTCTCATTGCTACGATAACTCCTTCTCAACGATCTTCTGTTAATGAAACTATCAATAAACATCTTCTTGCTGATCTTTCACCTGATTCGAGCATAAGCGCCTTCTTTCCAGAATTGAAATCTTCATCTTATGATTATCTTGCTGTTACACCAAAAGAAATGAAACGTTCAAGCTGCCACTCAAATACGAATGCATCCAAGCAGTTTGAAAGATTTTCTGTTTTTCCATGTGACTCAACTCCAAAAAGAAGAAGAAGTGAACGTCTTAATCTTTCCTCAAACATCGATGCAACTATGATCATTGAAAACTTTTCTGATGTATCAAGCTTTGAAACTTCTGAAATGAATCAAACTGATAAACTCAACTTTAGCATCTTTAACAATACAACTTTAGCTCCTTCGGATGATCTTGATGCTTCGAAAGAAATGATTGATGGTTGAGTGTGTTATCCTACCGATGGTTGATTTCAAATGATGCTATTATTTTACTTGATTAGTTTATTGTGCTTTTTTTCTCACTGTTTATGCTTTCAATCATTATTTCTTCTTTGTATTAATTCTTTATTGCTTTGGTTTTTTACTGATATTAATAAATTTTGCATCACTTTGTTATTATCTTCGAATCAGGGATGCACGGAAATGACTTTTTTCCGTTTCCGCGGAAACGGAAATATCAAATTTTGTTTCCGTAAACGGAAACGGAAACGGAAATTTTTAAAACTTTTTTGGTACATAGTAAAATAATTTTTCCCCTTATAATTATATATTTGACAATTATTTTTTATGTTCTTTTAAGAGTCAATTGTTAATAAGTTAGTATTTTCAAGTTTTTGAACTATTTTTAAGTCAAAGAGCATGAAATAAACATTTGAGAATTGTGTAAAAATTTATTAAAATGTAAGAATTTTTGGGTAAAAAGGTATATATTTTTTTCCGCGGAACGAAAAAAAACGGAAATTTTTTTTTGTCATTTCCGTAAACGGAAACGGAAACGGAAATCAAAAAATGGGCGGAATTCCGCGGAAACGGAAACGGAATTCCGTGCATCCCTGCTTCGAATCCTAGTAACGATTTATTGATCGTTTTTGAGTCCAAATTGATTGCTTCTTTAAACAGCGGACTTATTTGGTTTACTTTCAAATCCAAGAAATCTTTTTCATTGCATAATCCGATCGCAGCTTTAACCATATCAGTAAAAAGTGAAAAATGGCATATTCATGGTGGTTTAGCATATCACTAACTATGTAAAATTGCTGATGGTAAAAGGATAAAAGAGCTTTTAGGAAAACAAAATACTGAAGCTCGGGAAAGAAACAATGTATCGCTATGCTTCTTGCGAGCATAATACCGTAATAGCATTATTTTTTTTGTATTTCCATTCCTAAAAACAGAAATATGAATGTTAACATTACCGTTTTTTTCTCTTGTTTATTAGCCCATTTTTTGTTTCGGTATGAAAGAACCTAAACTATCCTTATAATAATGTGAGTAATTATGTTAAGAATTTTTTTCTTCTAATTTTTGTTCCTCTCTTTTGAATGGAGAGAATATAATGGACAAAATCAATTTTTGATTCATAATATTTCAGAAGCATTCTCTCGACTATTTAAAGACAAAGGTTTTATCCTTATTGCGCAAGAATATAATCTTCTGGCTCGTTTAGTCAATTATGGATTTGTGGAAAATCATAAGCAAAACAAAAAATTTTGCATCATGTTCTTGGATTGAAAGATCGAGAAAAAAAAAGTTATGAAAATTTTATTAAAAACCTAACAAACAATACAATATTATTACAATCTAAACAACGGAAAATACATTTTTACAACGCAGAAAATAATAAACAATAATAATAATTTAGAACAATGAATGATTGATTTGCTTCTTCTCATTGAGTCGGAACTTCAAGCCATTTTGTAGTTTTCAATAACTTTTTCACAGAATCAGAGGGTTTTTGTTTTTCGTTGATTTTAACAAATTTTTCATATTCTTCACCAAGAGACGATATAACTTCACCATTCAAACTTGAAATTTCTTTTTCCAATGAAAAAATGTTTGATTGAATTGATGCAAGTTCAGCTATTCTTTGTATAGCTTCTTCAGCTTTGATTCTTGCTTGCTTTGCAGAACGAGGTTCAAGAACACCAAATGGACGAAATTGTGAAATTGAAGATTGCTTCTGAAAAGTAAGCAATGGTTAAAGAGATAAAAGTAAAAGTTATAACAAATGGTGGAATATTTCTCAAAAAGCAATGCAGTCGTAAACCTCTACGAAAATACTTTGCTTTTAACCAACAGCTTTTTGCATAACATCAAGTCCTAGTAAGTAAACAAACTGTGAAACAAAAGCATGCCAACCTTTTCCTTTTGCTCTTCTTCTTTATCATCATCATCGGATTTGCCATAAACTTTCGCAGCTTTGTCATCTTCATCTTTCTTTGAATCTTTTCCACCTCCACGTTTTCGTACATTTGTTTTCACACTTTCTTTTGATCCTTCTTCTTCGAGTTTATGAATGATTTCAAATTTATCATTTTGAATTTTGACAAACACACTTGGTTCGATATCTCTTTTATCAATGAAACCAACTGTTGATAAAGCAAAACCATTTTGAGATCTAAAAACCCAAAATTAATTACAAGGTAAACAAAGTAAAAAGGTAACTAACTTTGCAATTGAAACATTCATTCGACAATCAGCTAAAATTCTTTCCAGTTCAATCATTTTATTGAAATAATCATTCGTTGCTTTAACTTGTTCAGTAGCAAGTTTATGAAGTTCCTTGGTTTTCGATTTGAGATCAGACATTTTTGGAAGGTTGACCTGAAAAAATGAAACCAATAGTTTACTTGGAAAAAGCATAAGCTAGCTGAAGTATCTTTGCTGTCATAAAACAGTTGTTTTTCTGGAGAAAATCATAAGTAATGTTTTCATAGCATCTTTAAACTTCAAAACTTTATCAAGAACTTATTTATTTACACAAACATAATGAAAAGTGAAATATGCATAAAATAGTTTTACTAACAATACAAACAACACCGAGTAAAGCATATATTCTAACAAAAATACATAATTAAGAAACATAAGATCTTCATTTCATTGGTGGCAAACCAAACTTTTCTGGATCAAATTCTTTCAACGATTTCAAAATTTCACTGCATTTTGGCTTGATTTCAGCAATCTTGTCTTCCCAATCATCAGTTTTGAACTTTTCTTGCGGAACGAAGACAACTTTGCAACCAGCTGAAACAGCAGCTTGAACACCATTGATTGAATCTTCAAATACGAGCACTTTTCCAGGAGAATCAGGTTGAGTTTTGAAACGTTTCATTGGTACAGAATATGCATCAGGAGCAGGTTTACCTTCTTTAACTTCATCATCATCTCCACATTTTGCAATCACTTCGAAATATGGTAATAAATCATTGGCTTTCTTTTCTTTGAGTTCAAATTCTTCTGATCCAGAGCCAGTACTAATTGCAAGGTGAAGCTTTTGTTTAGCAAGGTATTCGATGATTTCTTTAGCACCAGGAAGGAGATCAGATTGAGGAAGAAGTTTGACAAAATTATCATGGTAAAGCTTCTTAAATTCTTCCAAATCCACATCATCTTTAAGACCAGTTTCTTCAAGAACAAATTTGATTGATTCATCCGTTTTACGCCCCATCATTCCATGTTTAATATGATTGTTGAATTTCTTATCATATTTTTCAAGAGCCTTAGTTACTGCTTCAGCATATGCCGTTTCTGTATCCGATACAACTCCATCAAAATCGAAGATAACATGAGTGATTTGAGATGAAGCCATTCTCTGAAAAAATGAATGAAATTAGAAACATATAAAGCAAGTAAATGGATAAATAAATATAAGCACGAAAGGAAAAAGGACATTATTAACAGCAATTCTTTAGGTTGATGATAGTCAAAAAAAATATGGATTATGGAAATCGAATGGTATCAAGCTCAAAAAAGCTATCGAAAAGGTTTAAAGGCGGACTCCATTCATTTTCTGTGGATTATTGATATTTGTTACAAAGCATGGAATATAAACAAGCAATTTAGAGAGAAATTTAAGCGTATGATGCAAATAATAAACACGTAAATATGAAGGATTAGCAATGAAGTTTCACTCAACATAAATATTCAGTAACAATGGGACATAATATTGGATGAAACACCAAAATCACGTTAAACATCATTCTTTGAAATTGGAAAAATGAAAAAGAAGTTTTATTTTTCGCTAACAAAAGCTTAAAACTTTGACGAAAATAAGCAGCAGCAACAAACATGCTTGTTTTTGTTTTCTTTCGAAATGGATGGAATTTTAAAAAAAATGGCGGCGGTGGCAGAAGATAATAGATTGCCAAATTTCAATAAACAACGCAAACAAGAAAAACAAAAAATGAAAATGTTGTTGTTGCAAAATTTTTAGGAGATAATTTTTTTTAAATGTTTGGATTGAACCATTTTATGTTTCTTCAACTATTTTTAGTAAATACATATGGTTTAAAAATGGTGTTTAGCAAGCATATAAATTTGAAAAAAAGTGTAAATGTGGTTGATTTTATGAAAAATCCAATCCATCACGATGCTGTAATCGCTACCGGTAGTTGACGAATTAGTTTTAGTTATTTTTTACATATTTATTATTTCTTTAATTCAATAAACAAATAAATAAATACCTTTTTTAATCTTGCAATATTCAAGGGCTTCCATAATGAACATCAGCAGGTTTTTTACAAATTCCTGATGTTCCCGCCGTATTTCTACGAATTGTGGTAAAACAATTTTGTTGTGGATTTAATATTGCACATGAATTTGGATTTTTTCCTGGACTTCCATCACACCAACCATCATCATAATCAAATGGGGTTCCATCCGTCCATATCCAAGTTCGGCCATTATCAGTTGTGCAAAGTCCCAACCAATAATATGTGTTATCCATAAGTCCTGAAATCCAAAGTTACTCAATTTCATAGAATAAATTTGGTGCGAATATTATACTTACCCTCAACAAATTGTTTCTCATCATCATCATGAATGGATGCTAAATGGCCTTTATAACTAACACACACATTTTCAGCATCATCAAAAACATTTTTAGGAAATATTTTAAAACAAAAATGTGTTACATTATATTGATGCCAATCGCTATCACATGTATAAATAGGTGGACCTAATGTAGTTGTTGTCGTTTGTAGTTCCTCGGTTGTTAAAGGTGGAGGCGTTGATAGTTCAGAAGTAGCTGACGATGCAGAAAATGGTAGCGTAGTTGTGGCTATTTGTTCTGTTGGCACAGTAGTTCCATTAGTAGTAGCTCCACCACTAACTGTTGTAGTTCCAGATGAAACATTAATCGCAGGAATTTCACAAATAAATGATTTTTCTCTAAAGCAATCAGCTGTAAACCAAAAACTTGCCATGGTTTCACTAATACATTGATATCCTGGCAAAAGAGTTGGTTCATCGGGAGCCCAATTTTTAAATGTAAAAGATTGACCATCAAGCCATACCCATTTTCCTCTTTGATTTAAATCATCTCCACCAACCCAAAAATCTATTTCCGTAAAAGTTTTATTTGCATTTTCTAAAAGAATAAACAATTTAAAGTGTTTCTTAATAGTTTCGTTTTAAACGTAATCAAAGGCTTGAAAAATTATGCAACCTTTATTTTCCCTAAAAAAACTTACGAGCTAAAAAAGTATTTGTAAATCCATCAGTTATGGATACCAAATGTCCACCATAACCTTGTTGTTGACATATCCCTTCAGCTTCCGTGAACACTGCTTTATCAGGAATAAATTTAAAGCAAATTGCTGCATTACTTAATGATGGTAAAGTTCCATCAGGACATATCGAATAAGTAAATTTTATTAAATTAAAAATCACAATAAAAAACAATGGCAAAATCAAATTCATTTCCGTTGTTTGTTTTTTTTCATTAACCAAAAAACAAAAGCTCAAAAAGACAAAAGCAAAAGCAAAATTTTTTTCAAAGTTTATCGACTCACATGGATTGTTTTTTTTTTGCATCAATGATAAGGCAAGGAGGCAAAGAAGAAACAAAAGCATAAAAAAAAGAGGAAAGATGACGTCTTTGTTTAAATGAAAAAGCTTAAAAGTTGCTTGCTTGACTTTTTTTTTAAGTGGGAAGGTGGAAATCTGGGATAGGTAGATAGGTGCTAACAAGGTTGTGAAAGAGTCCAAAGAATTTGATTAAAATTATTTTGTTTAAAACAACTGCACATAAATTAAAAATATGATGACAGTTCAAAATTTAGCCATTTTTCTAGATAAGTCAAATATTATTGATGAGGTTTTAAAAAAGTTACAAACACAAGTTGAAATTTTTATTTTTATTTTTAAAAAATTCTAAGGTATTCCTGCGCAAGGATCATCACAAAATTTACACGTTTTTCGACAATATTTACACATAATGGGTTTATAAAGATAATTACTGCATTCATATGATTTATTTCTGCATTCTGGATCCACATCAGCGCAACCTTCAATGGGTTCAGGACAAAATAAACATGTACATTGACAAATTCGAACCATTTGTTCATATTTGTTTGGATCAAGACATGCTGCAATGTTTTCCATACACGTGGTGGATGTATCTTGGCAAGTTGCTGGAAAAAAAAAGAAATAATTGGGTATTACAAAAATCACTAAAAAGACTTGAATGCATTAATTTTAGAAGACTCAAAAAAATATTCTTCCTTAAACTTCGATGCTAAAATTTTTCTTCTATCAAAAAAGTTACAAAAAAATCAGTATCTCAAACTTTTGGTTGTAAATAATTTTTGACACTATTTTTTTTTTAAATGGCTTCTGAAACAAATCTTTTCACACATCATCGAGATACTTTTTTAAGTCTTCAATAATCAAAGATCGTTGAAACATATTGGATTGGAAAAAAAGAAGAAGACTAACTTGGACAATTATTATTTAATGAAGTTAAAATATTTGATGAAGACCATGTTGATGAAACAAAAACAATCAATAAAAATTTTACATGAAAAATATTATTGATTTTTAACATTTCTTTTTTTCAAAACAATAAAAAAGGCGATGATGGAAGAAGAAAAGATGACTGAAATCTTAAATCATCAGCAATCAACGACGACTAACTACGCAGAAAAAAAAGCTTAACATTTTTTTAAGCCTAAAGAAATCAAATATTATGATAACGAGAGAGGAAGAAGAAGGAGAAAAATAACCCCGAAGAGTAAGGAAGTTTATAATCCAAAACTTGCAAAAAAAAATGAAAAACGAAAGAGGAAAGAATTAAAGAATCGGAGTTAACTTTTTTTGTTTGTTGGTGAACGATTCCTGTTGGGCTTTTTAGAGGAGAGGAGGTGATGCAAATCATTATTATCATCAGAAACGTAGCACCATAGAAAAAAAACAGGGGTTTCAAAGTTTAGAAGAAAGAAAAAAGCATGGAAATGAAAAATTTTTATTGTTCGTTATTTTCATTTTTATTTTTATTCCTTAAAAATTATTGTCAAGCTGATTGTCCTCCAGGATCTTATTTATTTCCTTTAGCTGATAAACTTTGTTATAAATATATTAATGTTAAAGCTCAATTTACTGAAGCTGAATCAAATTGTGCACAATATCCTAATGGTCATTTAGCTTCAATTGATAATAGCTTTATTAATGATTTACTTGCGGGTAAGTAGTTCCAATAAACACATACAAAGAGAGAAGGATTTTTGATTTTTCTTAAACCACTTTTTTGTTACTTGGATTATCGCCGCGGAAAAGGGTAGTTAGGGAGAGTATCATTAATTTTTTTAGAATATGCAAAACAATTAAATTTTGATGATTTTTGGATTGGTGGAAATGATTTACAATCACCTGATACATATAAATGGAGTTGGACGGATAAAACTCCTTTTACATATACAAATTGGGCGATATCTCAACCAAATTTTTCACCAACTTTTAATTGTATTGGCATAGTTAGTTATGCATCAACATGGTATACATATAATTGTTTTAATGAAAAACCGTTTGTATGTGAAATTCCTTTTAATGCTAGTGTATTTACAACACCGCTACCACCACCATCAACAACAACACCAATGACAATAAGAACTTCAAAAGTTACAAATGATGGTGGTGGAACAGTTTCAACAACCATGCCTGGTACTGGTATAAATACAGTTGGAACAAGTAAAAGTAGTGGAACATTTGGAGATGTAACAGCAACTTTGCCGCTAGGTACTACAGCTGCTGTTGTTGTTACTGGAATTACTTCTAAAACAGATAATCCAAGCGATCATTCTTCAACTTTAAATCCATCCCAAGCAACGACTAACGAAAATCATAATTCTCCAGAAAATACAAATAATCCCCTTCCAGCAACATCCACAGCAACTACAGCAACTATGACCACGACGACTACGGTTAAACCCGGTGGTGGAAGCACTAAACCTCCAATATATTCATGTAGCAATGGATGGATTTATTTTGAATCCACACATTCATGTTATAAAAATACAACGAATAAATATAATTTTGATGGAGCTGAAAATTATTGCACTTCACAAGGTGCAAATTTGGCTTCGATTGAAAATGCAGCAGAATTTGCATTTTTAAATAGTAAGGTTCTTTTTCAAAATGAAAGTTTATAATGTTTACTCATTTGGAAATCAAAATTTTAAAACTTCCTTGATTGATGAAACTTTTTTTTCTTCTTTCAGCAACGTTAGAATATTTTTGGTATTGGATTGGGCTATGTTCAACAGATAGCAATAAAACATGGAAATGGATTGATGGAACTCCAATAACATTTTTAAAATGGTGTACAGGTGCACCCGTGGCACAATCCATAAGTTGTACTTTAACTACGCCATCAATGAATTGTTTTACTAATTCTCCAAAAATGGCAACCACATATGGATTATGTAAAAAATCTGCTTTAGTTTTAAAAAAATAATAAAAAAATGTTTTAATAAATAAAATTTTTGTTGTATTAAAAATTAACCATGAAGTAAAGAAGAGAAGTGAAGGCGATAATAGTAAACTTTAGAGATGGAGCAAAAAATTTTAACAAACGTGTATGAATTGTCTTTGTTGCAAATTTTCATTGCTTTCCAGACAAAAAAAAAAGAGTCATGGATCATGATGATATCCAAACAGAAGAAGCGCCAGAAAAAGAAAACTAACAATGACTAACGCAATTTAGCTATCACAGCCGCGTTTTTTATTTACCAAAGGATAAAAACAAAAATTTAGCAAGATATTTCAAAAAATGGTTAATCTCTTCATCTCTGTTTTGGTTTCAACGATTAGTAATTTTTTACTTGGTTCAAATTTTATATTGTAGATTCACATATTTTTATTATCGCTTTTATGGCTGTGAGATCTCTTTGGCTCCGTCAAAACCAACCAACTTATTTTTTTCTTTGTTTTTTTTTTCACTCTCTCATCTTTGAAAACAAATATTTTGAATATCGTGTTTTTTTAATGGCAAAAGTCTGGGCATAAAAAAAATCGCGTGGAAATTCTCTTTCTGAGGTTCCAATCATTACGCCTTTTTTCATAGCCCCAAATAAATGAACCAAACGAAAAAGTAAAAAACAAATACCTTTAATAGGCAATTACATATATTCCCAAAAAAGAAGGTTTTGATGAATCACGATTAACCATTGATTTTGGCATTTGCGTCCGTCTCCAACTCATAAACCACCAAAAACGACTCCGCCTTTTTTTTTGTTTCTTCTTAAAAATCAAAAAAAAGCAAATATGGCAGTGAAGTGACTCATCCTTTCTGAAGAAAAAATGATAGACATAGTTTTTTTTTATGATTTTGTAAATGCACAAACAAATAAATTGTTATTTCTATTTGGTTGGAAAATTTTTGCTGAGCTAATAATTTGTAAACATTTTTTTAATTTAATTTTTTTCTTTCTCTTTGTGGCGGCGCTAATCTTTTTTTTTCTTGCATAAATTTAGTTATTTATTTTTTAAATTTTAGGATTCTACATAGCCAAAAATAAAATTCATTTGAAACGCCGAAAGAAAATGGATTTACAAAATGCTGATGAATTTTTAACTGGTTTTTATATTTCTGAAACCACCACCAATAAATCATGGCATAATTCCATTAACAAAGATTTGAGAAAATATTTAATTAACAAACTTTTTAAAGCTTTTTGGACTTATCCAATTGAAATGTTGGAAGATAGAAAAGAAGCCATGATTAAGGCAGTAATGAAAATAGAAAAAGAAGCTTTCGAAGCCGCAAATGATAGAGTGAGTTTTGACTTAATTTTTTTATTAAATAACTTAAAAATTATTTCAAGAAAGAATTACTTAACTTTTCATGGTTTATTTATACCAATATATTTTTTAGGAAGAATATTTTCGTTTATTGGCGGAAATAATTTATAAAGTTGGAAAATATTTGAAAGAATTCAAAGCCAAAATTAAAATCGGGCAACCAAATGCGAATCCAGCAGCAAATGCTCAACAAAAAAATTGGTGGTGCTGAAGATCCTCAAAAAGTAGGCGACAAGGAAGCTTAAGAAAAAAATGAATACAGAAGATGACCCTTTCTCGAATTCGATCGATTATGTTCTCGTTTTTTACATTCCAATAAAAAACTATTTAATAAAATTTTGTGACGCTTTTCTTCATTTTTATTTAGTTTAATTTTCTGAGTTATGGAATCCAACAAATAAAATAAAAATCTTTATATTTCTTATGGATTACTTTTTCTAATAAAACTTACAAAAAAGAAAAGTTCTTTATCTGCTGTCGATACTTTTATTTATTCCTTTGAGAAAAAAAATTGTTTTCTATCAATCACATCCCCAACTTTGAGATTAGTGATTTAAGGCAAACAAAAAAATGTGAAAAATCTATTTAGGGCATTCTTATTAAGAAGTGTGATCAAAGAGTTGTTTGCTTGCACAAGCAAAAAAATGGCACAAAGAAAAATTGGAAGATAAACCCCTAAAATAAAAGGTGCAAAGGCTTTTTTAGTTTGAATTATTTATTGACCTTCCGCTTGCATTTTTTTTGTTGCCAAAACTAATTATTCGATTATTTATTATTCAAAATGTTTTTTTCTTGCTTCACGCATATATATTTTTAGGAATCCCGAAGATTTTGCTATTGTTTAAATATATTCCTTTTTTTATTATAAAGCTTTTATTCGGCAGTTATATTTTGATTATCGAAATTTTCTATTCCTTATTAATTAATTTTGGTGCTTATTATTTCCGCTGTCTTCGAGCTATATTTATTTATATTTAAAAACTTCGAATTGATTTATTTTTAGTTTCAAAAAATCATACAAAAATGGATGAAACTTTGATTAGTGAAATGGCGACCCGATTCCAATTAAAAGTTTATTCCCACATGAGTGAAAGTTTAAAAAACAATGAAAGATGGCAAAATTCTGAATTTCGCCAAATTGCAGCAAAAGTAAATTTATTTTTTTTAATTATCGAAAAGCTTTTCTTATTAAAATTTTTATAGACTTTTACAAATTGCTCTTATGAAGGATTTTATGTTGCGAGTGGATATTTCGATGAAAAAGAAAAAAGATGCAAAATCGAAAAAAAGTTTGAAGAAGTTTCAACAAAATTGGATGATTGCTACCGAAAGATTGAAGAATTAGAACAAGAAAAGTATCAGAATGAATGGTTTGTGGAGCAAGCCGAAGCCCAAACTGAGAAGGAAAAAAAGCGAACGGATGAAGCTGAATCCAAATTGGAAGTAGAAAAACAGCGAGCCAATGAAGCAGAAGCATTAATAAAAATTGAAAAACTTCGGGCAGACCAAGCTGAAGCCCAAACAGAAATATATCGGCAGCAAGCAGCTAACGCAGAAGAAAATTTGGCTATAGAAAAAAAACTTGCAAATGAAGCTGTTGCTAAAGTTGAATTTCACCGCCAAAGAGCAGATGAGGCTGAAGCGAAAGCAGAAACTGAACGTTTTCGTGCAGATCAAAATAAGGCTAATTTGGAGATGGTAAAACTTCGTGCGGATAGTGCTGAAGCCAAAATGGATGTTGAAAAACAGCGAGCTGAAGAAGCTAAAGCAAAGGCAGAGGCTGAAAGTCAGCGTGCAGATCGAGCTGAAACTAATTTGGAAACTGAGCGCCAAAGAGTAAAAGATGCACAAGCCCAAACAGAAATTGAAAAATCTCATGCTGACCAAGCCGAAGCCAATTTGAAGAATGAAAAGCAACGAGTTGCAAAAGCTGAAGAAAATTTGGAAATGGAAAAAAAGGGAGCAAATGAGGCTGAATCGAACGCTACAAATGAACAAAAACGTGCCGATGAAGCTATAGCACAAGTTGAGGTCGAAAAACAACAAGTAAAAGAAGCAAATGCCAAAGAGGAGACTCAACGTTGCCGAGCAGATCAAAATGAGGCAAAGTTGGAGATGGAAAAAAAGAGGGCTGATGCAGCTGAAGAAAAATTGGAAAACGAAAGCAAACGAGCTCAAGCAGCTGAAGCAAAGGCGGAAGCAGAAAGCAAGCGCGCAGATCAAGCAGAAACAAATTTGGAAAATGAAAAGCAGCGAGTTGTTAAAGCTGAAGCTATATCCACAGAATTGAAGGAACAACTTCAAGCCCTTACTAAAACCAATGAAGCTTTAACCCAAAAATTAAATATGGCAAACGAGAAGCTTAAACAGTTTGAAAATGAATTGGCTGAAGTTAAAAAAGAAAATCGCCAACTAATCAAAAAACAAAAAAATGGAGCTGAAAAGATTAGGATTAAGATTGAAAATTCCCCAATTATTGAATCATTAGAAAAGAATATTTCAATGAAAAATACTAATTCATTTGAAGAAGACGAAGAAATTAGTAACTTGCGAATTAATGAAGTTCAACAACAAAAAGCAGAATTTGCATTTTGTTCCGATGGCTCAATAATGGAAGCAATCATGGAAAAAATCGTTGGAAGCACAAATGTTCAAGAAACTTCTGAAAATAAAGAAGTAAGTCTTAAGTTTAAAAAATATTAGCTTTCACTTCCATTTTTTGTTATACATAGTATAATTAAGACCCAATAATTTACTTTTATCTTTTTAAGAAATCAGCACAAACTGAAGATTCGATTGCAAAAAAAGTTGATGCATTGAATACTTCGCCCACAATTTCCGTTCACCTTGATGAAATCGAAACTGATACTCAAGTTATTACAACTCAAATGGTTAAAGTTAATAATAATGAAAACAATGACCCTGAATTAGTTCAAATTCCCAAAACCAGAATTGTTAAAATTGAATCGCGCCTTAAACTTCTCGATACTCAAAATGCGAGAATTTCATTATTGGAAAATGAAATGACTCTCATAAAAAAATCTATTAAAAATGGCGGACATGCTTCTCCTTCATCAAACCATTTTGCAAATTCAAAAGTAAGTAAAATATATTCAAAAAAAGTTGTTTTAATTTTTATATAATTTTTTTTATAGGAATTAGTTGCAAAACGACAGCTAAAAAGAAAGGCTCCTTCTTCGTTTGATGACAAACATATTCGACGCCGCGAACAAAATTCAACAAAAACAAAAGCTTCATTGCTAAATGAATTATTGGAATCATCCATGGAAAGCCCTTTCGAATCTCCAATAACCCCAAAACAAAAAGTTCCAAAAAAGAAAAAACGTATTAGCCGAGATGGAAAATCATCGAATAATTGCACTCTCAATTAAATATTTATTTTTTATTTTTTGTTTGGATTCTTTTATTTTATTTGTTTTTCTTTGTTGTTGCTCTTTTTTAAAGCTAATCATAAAAAATTCGATCTTGATACTTCTCTCTTTTTATTTGGGCTCGAATGTGTAGTTTCTGAATGCTATAATTTTTAAAAAAAGATTAATTTGTTTCTTCTTATTTTTTTAGTTCGGTAATTTTTTAAATTTTTAATATAAACGTAAGTTACTGCACCAATGAAAGCTGCGATGAAACAAAGAAAACAATTATTCAACATCTTCGAAATTGTAAACTTTATCCTTTGGCACCTTGTAAAATATGTGATGAAGTTTTTGCATTTCAATGCAAACATCCTAAAGTTTGTAACAAACTTCAAGAAACGCTATTAATAAATTTACCTCAAAGCAATAATTTTGGAGAAATTTTATGGAATGATTCAAATAATAAAGATTTTAGTGTTTTTGTTGGAAATAATGAAATTCGAGTTAGTCAGCAAACAAAGTTTAAAACCATCGAAGACTTCAAATTTTTAGGTTCATAAAATGATTTTGTTTTCGAGAATTCCATCGATGAAAAACTTCATGTTTCAAATGTCATCTTACTTTTTGAGTTTGCTTATAAATTTGTTTTTACCGATCTTAAAGCAAGTAATTTTACAATTTTAAAAAGCAATTTCATTAATTATAAAAATTTTGCAGGAAGACATTGAAAAAATTTTGCTAAACAATATTGATTTTGTAAAACTTCAAAATATTGCCAATTGTTCCATAAAATTAAATGCCACAAATTTAAAAGAAAAATGCTTTGAATTTTTATTAGCCAATTCAGAGTATTTTCTTTCGAATATGGAAGAAATTGATGGCATTGATTGTGAATTTAAAATGAAATTAGCTGAAGCTAATCAATGAAAAAACCCTTTACTTTTTTAATTGTTTTCATTTTTTTATGAAACTTATTATTGTATTTTTGATTTCGATTCTTTGTATTGTTTTTTTAAATAAAAAATGAAAGGTATTTTTGTAAATCAAAAAAAGTTAAAAGAATAAAGTTTTTTTTGCATGTATTTGCTATCGTTAAAATTTGAATAGTGAAGAAAAAAGCAATTCAGAATAAAATAAGTAAAGGAACCAATTGCTTCCATTTGACGCAGCACTGCTCTTTCTTTTGCCTGTTTGTGGATATAAATTCAGCTGAATTAATAAAATGGTTTTTTCTATTGTCAAAAAATGAAAGGGTTTGCGAATTATCATATTAAGAAAACTTTAAAAATCGAATTCTTTTATAAGAGGAAAACGCCATTAAAAATAAAACCGATTACTTAAAAAATTATTAAAATAGTTTTATTTAATCATCAATCTCATTCTCGTCAAAGTCTTCTCCATTAGCATCTTCTGCATTAGAGTCATCTTCGGTAGAATTAAAATCGCTATTATCATCATCAGAGGCTTCCTTTTCAGGTTGGAAGGAATATTCGAATTCAAACGATAAACCTGGATGAATATCAAATGTCTTTGTAATTTCTCCGTTTTCAGCGTTATACTTCATATTTGGGTCAATTGAAACATCGGGAAACTAAAAGAATGTTTTTTTAGAAAAAAATAAAACAAAGTATATACAAAGAGTAACATACTGTATCAAAAAGATCATCTTCATCATCTTCGTCAATAAAAAAACGAATC
Source organism: Panagrolaimus kolymaensis (assembly GCA_028622995.1). NCBI lineage: Eukaryota > Metazoa > Nematoda > Chromadorea > Rhabditida > Panagrolaimidae > Panagrolaimus > Panagrolaimus kolymaensis. Next base: position 121,621 of record JAJQJQ010000096.1, on the reverse strand, counting down.
TTTCCTTTAACATGTGGTAAAATCCCTTGAAACATAGATGGCTTTAAACTGAAAACCATGGTTTCAATTTCCCACCAATTACAATAAATTCCAATATCGGTATTCAATTCTTTGGTATTTGGAAAAAATTTACAAATAAATAAAACCAATTGCTTAATTACACGAGAATTAAATTCATAATTCGAAATTTGACCATTTATTTTGAGCTTTTCTATGAAGGGGCAAATTGCGCTGAAAATAAATAATTTTAAGTAAAAAAAGAAATCAATAAACTATTTACTTTTTCGATTTTAGTTGTAAAATATTTTTGATATCATCAAATGTGATTTGAAGTTCATGACACGAGAGAGGCAAAATAGAAAGATCCTAAAATTTAAATCACCCGTATTTGTGATTTGAATGGACGTTGAAAAAAAACTTACCGAATCTTCATCAAAGCTACAAATTTCAATGCTTTTAATTTCACTTTGTTTTAAAAAATCATAAATAGGCTTTGGAGGATCTTTAAGAAGCGAAACCTTCTTCAAATCTGAAATCATTCTTCACCTTAATACAGATTTATCCAAACAAAACTACTTTTTTTTATTAAAGTATTAATAATATTAGAAAGAATAGGAGGGCGGCAATCACGAATAATCAACTCAAGAATTCCTTCACCCACAGCTACGATAAGTGGCTTCATAAGTTTAAAATCCAATGAAAATCGATAACGTTCATATTCATTTTTCTAAATTATAAATATCAAAAAAATCTTTTTACAAATTAAAGGAAAATAAAAAAATAAATAACATACTGAATCGATGAAACCAACAACGACAGAACTTTCATTGAAATCTTCCATGTATGCTTGGGCTTCATCAATATCGCCATATTGTCTCCGTCTGTAACCAATATCGGCAAAATTTGCTTTAGCAAAAAAGTTTAAAACAATTTTAAAAGTTTCTTTTCCAGCCAACATAAATTTAACCAAATTTTTAGTGTCGACTTTATCGGCATCTCCACTCCATTGACTTTCCACTTTCCTAATTTTAATGAAAATATCCCGAATGATTTCTTGATTTAGGATTATTGGTTTCACCAATACTAAAAGTTATTTATGCAATTAACGAAACGTGCAATCTCCCACAATCCAAAAAAAGGCAATTTTTAAAAAATACTAAAAGTAAAAAAAGAAAGCAACAAAAAAAAGTTAACAAATTTTTAGTTAAAATTGCAATTAAATTAAGAAAAAAATGAAACTTTAAAAGGATTTTAACAAAACTTACATTCTTTAGTTTTAGAGAGCATTGGTGATTTATTTGGTTTTAACATGATCTAAAAATTGGGTGAGGTGAAACTAGGGTTTTAAGAAAGGATAAAAAGGTTTTTATGAAAATGTGGAATGAAAAAAACGTGCATAAAATAAGATTGGCAACAAAAACCAAACTAAAGGGAGGGGAGAAAAAATGTCTTTTGGAAAGATCAAAAGTACCACATTTTCTTCAAGTTTTGAAATAGGGACTGAAAGCAACAACAAAAATTAGATGGCTGACTCAAAGAAATGCAATAAAATCCTTTTTTTGTCAGTAAGGCTTTTGTCTTGTCACAATAAATGATTTGTTAGGAATCCTATGAACATAATAAACTGATTTGGCAAGATTTTATGTATGCGAAAGGATACAACAAAGAACACATTTTAGAAAGCAAACGATGGCGCCAAAAGCCCAAGTTTGTGTACATTGCACAAATTTTGATGATAATGACGAAGTTCGACTCAGTAGAACTATGAAAGTTGAATTAAAAGCTTGGAACCCAAAATCTGATCGACCAGCTTTTTGAGCATTAACAAATATTGAAGTAGCCAATAGACTTAGTTAATATTGAAGAAAGATTTGCAAGCAAGCAAGTGATAAAAATTTGTTCACAACAATTTTTTATCTTTGTCCAAAAATCCAGTTTTAACCACTTTGGTGTGTATTTTCTTGTTTCTTTTTTTTCAGCGTTTCTTTGTGGTATTTATCCTATCAAACATAAATAAACACTTTTTCATTTGATCAGTAAAAGGCGGCAAGTTGTTGCTTGAATGAAAGGACAAAATAAAAAGAATAAAAGCTTATTTGTAATCATAATTTATTTCACTTTTCATTTCTATTTTTTTTAAACGCATTTACAAAATGGTTTCAGATTATTTTCTGAGAATGTTTTATTCAAAGTAATCGCGTTTTATTAGTTTATTAAAATTACAACATATTCCATTTTTTAAGATTAAAAAAAGGAACACATGGTTGACACACACAAATAAACCCCAAACACAAGATTGTTGATTTTGTTGTTTGTTGACCATTTTTTAAATACATATATTTTCATCTCTTATTTTCTTTAATCATCTTTTTCTCGTGTTCCAATTTTTTCTTCTTCTTCTTCTTTAAGAATTAAAACATATTTTTTGAACGCTAAAATATATATTAAATTTTGTCACCCAATTTTTTTAGACTTTACTTTTATCTTTAATTTTTCTTTGAGTTTTTAGAGTAAATAAATTAAAATGGAACAACAACAACACCAACAACAACAACAAAGCAGTCAACATCATCCTGAAGAATCATTTGAAGAAGCTACGAGTCGTTGCGCAGAAACTTTAAAACATGCATGGTTTTGTAAAGAATTTAATTGCTTTCGAGAAACATGCCGAAAAATGAAAAAAGTTATTATCCATCATAAACGTTGCCAGCTTCCTCCCTACCAATGCTTAATATGTAAACAATTTTCTGCCCTTTGTAATCATCACGCGAAAGAATGCACGGATTTTGGTTGTGGTGTGCCACTTTGTGAAAGTATGAAACTTAAATTTGTTGGTGTGATTTTATTTCCAACTAACAATAGAAATGATGGAAGAGAATTATGGAATGATCCATGTAAAGATTTTAGTATTGTTGCAGAAAATGGCGAAATTAAAGTAAATTAGTTTTATATATATTTTTTATGTTTTTTTTGGGAAGCTAATAGTGTCAAATTAAAGACCTAAAGTTTGGAAATTTGTCGAAAGGCCAAATGAAATTTTCTCAATTTATTTTGAAATCGAAGAATTTTTCATCCCAAAAAATCTTTGGAATATATAAACTAATAAATTTATTTAACTTTTTTGCAGGTCCACAAAGCATTTATTTTCTCTCAAATCCCTTCTTTGAAATCTTTAATTGACGAAGATTCTTCAAATGAAAATAACAAACTTGAATTCCATGATTATCCTTTGAACGTTATTGAAATAGCAATCAAATATTGCTATGGTTTAGAAATCAATGAAAAAATAGCAATTTCTGATGCAATTTTTCTTTTTGAATTTGCACATAAATTTGGTATTAATGATCTCAAAGTAATTTTTTAAAATCTTAAGCTTTTAACCCTCAAAAAAAATTTCAGGCAGATATGGAAAATATTTTGCTAGAAAATATAACCGACGATAAAGTTTGTGATATTGCAAATGCATCAGCGAAATTGAATGCAATAAATTTAAATGAAAAATGTATTCAATTTTTATCTAAAAAGCCCCAAGAATTTATTGTCAAAATTGATGGAAGTCTTAGTTCCGAATTTAAAAGGCAATTAGAAACTTGTAAACCACAAAATCAAATCTCGATGGTTTTATAAAATTTAAAAATTGAATCTTTGCGAAATTAAAATTGTAGTTTCTCAGGTTTTTCTTTTACAAAACTAAAACTCGTGTCTAAATTATCACTTTTTTAGTGTATTTTTTTTTCGTCTTTGACTTCTAATAATCTTGATTTGAGGGATTTATTTTTTGTTGTTGTACATATTTGCCCCTGATGTTTTTGTATTTTTAGTATTTTTTCTTCATAGATTTATTTTTATTTATTTGGTTATTTTTTTTATTTCTCTGGCCATCTTATCTCACAATAACAAACAATAATATATCGAATATTTTAATTTCAATTTTAAAAGTTTTTTTATTAATAAATTTACAAAAATAAAATACTTGCTTATTTTTTTTAAACTCCACTGGCAAATATGGGCTCTGTTTGATTGCTGAATTTTTCATAAAGCGAAGAAGCCCAAATTTTTAGTAAAAAAAAAGAATAAATTATTTTTTTGTGGAAAATAATTTATATTGGCAATTCAGTGGTAGTAGTAGCTTCTTTCAATAATTCAACCGCGGCTTCTTTATTATTATTTTCATGGCATCGTCCACAAGTTTTAGGACATTCGATTGTCATTAAATCATAATAAAGCTAAAATATAAAAAAATTATTTTATCTAAAATAAATTTGTTTAAAAAAATTACTGGATTATTGCAAAGTCCAACTTCAGAAGGACAATCTGAAGTTCCATCAGCTTTTGTTTTATCCTTACAATGTCCATGGTTATGATGTGGAGGTGGATATGGATATGGAACATAATTACACCGATTACAAGTTTTAGGGCAATATGCAGTTAAGAAATCAAAATAATGTATATTCAAACAAAGTCTCGAATATTTTTGACATTCTGATGGATTCACATCATTGCATCTAAAAAATAGGAAATAAAAGTTTAGAGTGACTTCAACTTTCAAAGAAAAAGTTAAAACTATGAAAGTCTTTAAAAAATTTTGTGGTGTTACTCGAGGAAACAAATTTTCTTTTTCAAAAAAGAGTCTTCAATTTTTCTTTTTCAATAACCAAAAAAGAGAAAAAAAAACTTACGGTGCTGAAGGACTTCCCGTGATAGGTGGAGGCGCCATGGTGGTTGTTGGAATTAATAATTCGCAAGTCATACAACTTTTTGCGCATTGCTTTGTCATAGTATCTTTAAATATTGGATCATTACATTGATGAACATGAGCATCACAAAAATCATCATATAAAGTATTATTACAATTTTGTGATGCATTGAGTACACAACAAACATCTTCAATGCATTTACTACCCGTTAAGCAACTTTCATGAAGTAAACAAGCTAAAAAAGAAAAAGAATGTTAAATTCGTTATTAATGATTTTTATTTTCAGTGGAATTCGTCGGACTGAAAATTTTAGTTTATATTTCAGAAAACGAAAAAATAAGAAAAAATTTGTAAAGAAAAAAAATATTCATCTCCATAAATTTTGTGTTTTCCGAAAATCCTACCTTTGAAGCTTTAGTAGCCTTTTAAAATTTTGTTCTCGATAAAATTGACAATGGTTAAAGAGGATCTAACGTTTCAAACTTTGAAGGTGAAAGTGATGGTGAAAATTTTGGAGAAGAAAAAAACTAACTAACGTACGTCCTGAAATGCTTAAACATATTTGAGAGAAGCTTGAAGCTACAAATATTGTTAGCAGCAAAATAACAATTTTCGCCAACATTTTGAATTAGACAAATGTGTCAATAGCGAATTTGGGTTTATCTTATTTATACTTCAGTTGCTTGCTTCAAAGCCAAACACAACAATAAAAAAAAAGCTGTATTCTTTTAAAAACTTTTGTTGTTTTTGCGAAGAAAAAAAAACAGAAAGCGTTGCAGTTTTTTTTTACTTTCATCCATATATTTATTTATTTATTTTTATCAAAAGCTTGCCTTTTTTGTAATTTTGACAATACATTATTTTTTTTCTGACCAACACGGATTGTTGTAAATGTTTGAAAAGCTGTGGAATGTATCGTTTTTTTGTAAAACAGCTGGGAAGGAAGGAAAAGGTAAACTTCATTTTATGCAACAACAAAAAAAACCCATGGTTTTCTTTCGATTAAAAAGCTTGCACAAACAACCACGTAAATTATTACATCCTGTTTATAAAATAAAACGTCAAAGCTAACATTGGCTTTATAAATCAGCGACAAAATTTTTTTCCATTTTTGTGAGTCGGCGGAGGAAAATAAACTTACACGCTCAAATTTAAATTAAAGTAAGAAAAAGTAATTTGCAAAAAAAATATCAAAAAACTAAAATTTTAATAAATCCTTAATTTTTGTTCGTTCATTAACCTTCTCCAAAAATTACAAATAATAAGATATCATTTTTATAAACCACAATAAAAAGAATTGTTACAATAAAAGGTTGTTTACTTAGAAAGAAAAGTAAAGAAGATTTTTGAGAATAAAAAAAAGGACAAAACTAAACATCCCACGTAGCAGTCGTCAATCTCTAAGGAATTTACATATTTTTAATGATGATTTTTATACTGTTAATTCCATTCACAAAAAAACTAAAGTCATCAGAAAGTAAATTGTTAAAGGCTATAATTTAACTCACAACACTCACATGCCTGCCTTTTTTTTTCGAAGAAGAAAGATAAATACCAACAAGAAAAAAAATGTAAAAGTTAAAAGTCTTTTTTAAATTTTTTTATGTTGCCATTTATTAAAAGCGAAAAAATAGCGAACTTAAAAAAAACCTATTAATTTTTAATATTCACTTTCCTCAAAAAGAAATTGCTTCTTTGCTTTTTTAATTTTTAAACTTTTTTTACACTTTAAAAAAATGAATGTTTCTTCTTTTATTTTAATCCAATAAAAACCAATAATAACTTAACTACCACAAAATTTCAGAAACAATTTTTTTATTTAAAAAAAACTTAATTTTATTTGTTTTTTTATTTTTATTACTCATTGCTTAATTTTTTTATTATTTTAAAAAGGAAGGAACTAAAAAAAGGCAGTTTTGCTCTAAAAAATTCAAATTCGAGAAAATTTCTTATTATGGAAGCCAAAATTTTATCTGCATCAATATTAATTCAAATTTAATTCAACTTTTTGCTTCAATAATAACAATATATTTTTCAATAAATATTTTATTTCGTAAGCGAATTTATAAACAAACTCAAGCAACCTCATCCACAATAATAATATATTTATATTATCAACTTATTTGGGGTTTATTAACTGTTGTAATTGATTTATATACTATTTTTCTTTGGCGCCCTGAAACTTATTTATATTATAATCAAAAATTGCTTTATGCTATTGGTTTGCCATCGTATATGGTAACTTTGCTCAATACCGTAATCGAATGCTTTTTGGGTTTGGATCGATGTGTATGCATAATTTTCCCATTGAAATATAAACAAAAATTAAAACCCATTTTTGCAATTGCAACTTTAATAAGTTTTATTTTATATTCGGCGTTTTTAATAACAATGAATAAATTTTTGGAACCATTTTCAAAAGATTTAATAATTCCATGCCGATTCTTTGGTTGCATCATCCTTCAAAATAGTATCCTTTATGTTTATTATGTCAAACTTGCAACAATTATTATTAATGTTATCATTGCCATTGTTCTTTTTAGTTTATTAAAATATTATATGTCAAGCATTAATAGTAAAAATAATAAAAGAAAAATTCATAAAACTATTATTTATGTTATTGCTTCAACAACATTTTTTGAATTATTTCCGAATATCGTTGGTAATATTTATCAAAAGGTAAGCAGCAACTTTACAAAAATTAAACTTTACCCACAAAACTTTTTCTGATTTTTGTCGACACAAAATTTTCTCGCTATCGAAAATCCCAAATTTTCCTTTATTTTTATCATCTTTTTTTTTTAAAGATTTTCGTAACCAACGAAAACAAATTGTTATTTCCAAGAAAAGCAAACATTTGACGCTGGTAAAAATGTAGTTAGTTCGCTCTTTGATTTTCTATGTTATTAGTTTTTTTGGTCTTTATCCCCACTCATAATCATTACTGTCAAAAAATAATTACAGGTAACCAACAATTTATTAGCTGCTTACATTGGTCCATACAGTATTTGTTTAGTATCTGTAAATATTGCAGTATGTTCATGGATTTATTATCGAACTCTTAAAAATGGATTTAAAAAAGTTAGATATAGCGGAATTATTACTTTTGTTGCCAGTGCAAAGTCTTAACACCACCATACATAATAAAATAACCTTTTTAAATAAATATTTATTTCAAATAAAAGAATATATCACCTGTCAAAAAAAAAAAAGCTAGAAGCATGAAAACTCAAAAAAAAGTCGATGTAAAAATCTTTTTTTAAAAGTTTGGTCGTCTAACTTTAAAAGGAATTCTTAAAAGGTGAGAAGAAAATTTCTCGCAAAAGTAAGTACAAAAAAGAGACTTGAAACTTGGAAAGAAGTTTCATACAAAAAGAAGCAGCAAGTTTTGAAATAAATAAAAATTGTAATTCAACAATTTTCTTTAACAATTAGAATTTTTATAATGACTTTGTAAAACGTTATTGAGAGAAAATTATAAAAAAAAAGTAAATGTTAGTTAGCCTCTTTTAAATAAAAATTATGTTTGAAACTTCTCAAAAAAAAGTGGATGAACTTTTAGAGTATGTATCACTTTCTCCAGTTTTGTGTTCTTTCAAGTTTGATAGGCATCTTCCGATGTGACGCTGCCTTTGTTTTTTTTTGTTCCTTCTTTTTGACTAAAAAAATGCTCGGATGTTGTGCTAAGAATTTGAGGGAGAAGGATCAATGCACTCAACATAACTCAAGCTGAGAGAGAAGAGAAAAAATCCAAAATTCATGAATCGCTTCAAATCACAATGAAAAAAATTTTAAATTAGCGCTTTCGTCATTTTTGTATTTCAGTAAATCTGTTAGTCATTCATGTATCAATCAATGCTTTTTATATTTTTAATCGCTCTTTTTTTCTATTAAAAAAATAAATCAAGATATGGCGTGAAGGATTTGACCGATGAAGGAAGATCGATGCATCCCAGCTAGGGTTGTCGAATTTTCCGGGAAATGGGAAAATGGGGAAATTTCCCGGGAAATTTCCCGGGAATTTTCCCGCTACAAACCTTCACAAAGTCTTACAAAGTTTAACAAAGTTATAGCAACTTTTGTAGAACTTTGTTAGACTTTGTGAAACTTTGTAAGGGTTTGTAGCGGGAAATTTCCCAGGAAAAATCGGGAAATTCCCGGGAAATCTTTTTTGACAACCCTAATCCCAGCCACACAAAAAATCCAAAGATCGTCTAAATCTTTGTAAATTTCCAAGTTTTTCATCCTTGATTATTTTTATTTGCTTCTTTGTATCTCCCAAAAATTAATTTCATAATTTTTATTTATTTATTTACATAATTGAAATAGAATTTTCTAAGAAAAAAAAATAATCAAAAAAATGAAACAGGTGAAAGAATACAAAGACGACGACAAAGAAAAGAGAAGAAGAAAAAAAAGATACTTTGATCAGTGTTTAGAAGAAAAATAAATGTTTATCATAAACAACATATTTTTTCTTCTTTAATCATTTTTTGTGTATCATGAAAGGGAGTTTACTCTTTCTCCCATTACATTTTGTGCATGCACTGACCCAAACAAACAAATGAAAAAATATAAAATAATTAAGGCATCGATGATCTATTAATGGTCATTGTTTTTTGTTCATATTTTGAAATCAAAAAATAAAAGGAGAAGAAGAAGATGAAGGAGTTGTTGTTTATATTTTTGTTGTTTTTTAACTTTTTCATTATTTAGGTACAAAGGTGGTGCTCATTAAAATGCATATAAAAGGAAGGGTAAAATGTTTTAGTTTCCATCATCAACAGTAGTTAGCAGCAACAACAAACAAGAGGAAAAAAGTTGTTTATATTTTTTGTTTTTGTTTTTTCCTTTTTTGGGTGTTTATTTGAGAAGGCGCAAAAAAAAATTAAGATGGTTGATTAGTTTTTTTTGGAATTTTGAAAGTTGTTTTAGTATTTATTTTTTATTTTTTTCGATGGAGTTTAAAATTTCTTGGATTAAAAGTGTTTTCTCGGATGCAAAAATACCATAACCAAATAGCTTTTTCCGTGGATTCGTGACTGCCTTCAAATTCCTTTAACTCTTTTCCATCCTAAAACATTTTATCCATTTTCAGAAACTACTTTTTATTTTTCAAAAAAATCTTACTAATCTCTCCGAAAAAAATGTCTTCCCAACAATATCAACAAAATTCTTCCTCATTCCACAACCAACAACAACAAGATTTGTATAATCAAAGTGGAAACAATGAAAAAGGTTCAAATCAATGCTTAACAGGAGGATCAGAAAAATCTGTAGAATTTTCATCCAACATTGATACCGCTTATGAAAAGCACACGGAAACCCTTGGAATGAGTGCAGAAGAACTTGAACGACGTGCACGAGAATTGCGTGAACAAGCTCAAGCTGCACTTAAAACAAATGAAATTGAATTTCAACAAGCCGAACAAGCTCAAAATGCTGCAAGAATTGCAGCTGAAATTGCTAATGCTAAAACTGAACAAGCTTTAACTAATCAAGAACGAGGCCAACAACTTCTTGCTGAAGCAGGTATGAAAAAAAACAAAAACCTTTCTTTAGAAACAAATAAAAAAATATTGAAAAATTCATTTTATAGGAGCTCAAATGATTGAAGCTGGAGCTAAATTACAACGTGAAGCATCAGCTACTCAACGTCAAGCTCCATTCAATGTTCATCAACAAGGTGAAGTTCGACAAACTACTTGTGTATCAGCTGCTGGACAAGAAGCCGCTGCACATGCTCATGAAGTACAAACGTTCCGTGAAATTGAACAAATTCCACCAACCATTAATTCCACTCACTAAAAACTTTAAAAAAACCTTCAAATTAATTAATTCTTTCTTTAACTAAATCAAAAAGATTTTTTGTTGTTGTATATTTTAATGATGACCTTAATCTTCTTCTTTCTTTTATATTTTTTATAATGAAAAAACATTTTCAAATAAACTTTAATTTAGCAAACAAAAAAATACTATAGTTTATTTTTACGATAACAACAACACATAAACAAAAAAACACATTGGAATCAAATCTCTTGCAAAAAAATTCTATTTTTTTCATCCTTTATTATTTTTGATTTTAAACTTATTTTTTTTTGAGTAAACAAAAACATGCATACTTTTTTTTGATGCAATAATAAACCCGTTTTCCATGTTAATGAAGAAAGAGAAAAAAAGAAAAAAAACAACAATCCTAAAGCATTTTTTTTTTTTTGAGAAGCAAAAGCATCAAAAAAACTTTAGTCAACAAATTTAAATGTTGCATCAAAAAGAGAGACAAATATGTGATTGCGAAAAACAACTACAAAGTTTTACTTTCTGTTAGTTTCTTACGGTATTTTTTTTTAATGGTAAGCATCAATCCAATAACACATACATACATATGTGTTAAACCTTGATCAAATCAATAAATAACTAATAACAAAAGACAGAATTTACTTATTTTTTTTTGTTTTTAAAAATTGCCTGCTGCTAACTTCAATCATGCAAAATTGCTTATTTTATAATAGGTAACATTTCCAAATAGTTTGATGAAGGCAAAAATGGCAATCGATGAAGATCGAGAAACATTTTTCAACAAAAAAGAAAAAAAATGCAACGATTGTTCCATTTTTAAACCCGTATTTATCTCTCAAAACGAAAATGACAGAAGCATCAAACGCGCCCATTTTTTTTGCATCTTTTGTAAATTTCCATTTTCTTCATTTTTCTTCTTTCAAGAGTTTTGCATAAATTTTTTTTATTGTTGCAAATAAAAAAAACTTTCCAAGCTCATTCAAACTTTGATCCATTGATATCGTTTTGATCATCGTCAAATAATGGCTTCTTCTGCTTTCATCATCATTGCTAAACCTCTGGATTGGTTCAAAACTGCAATCTACGATCCTTTGGATGACCGTGTTGATCTCCTTAGCACACCGATTTGTCAACTGATTGTTATGTGCTTGCTTTTCGTCAGCTTTATTGGTATTTCAGTAGCTCCTAAAATTCAATGTATGACTCCACCAAACTATCCTGGTAAGTTTTATTTTTATATTTTTGATATTACATCCTAATTTTATAGGTCCTTGGCAAAAATATGCCGCTGATTACTGCTACATCCAACCGCATGTTTACGTGCGTGATTCCGAACATGTCGAAGGTGATCCCGAAAGAAAAGTCATTGCTTATTTTCCGGTGAGTTTACATTGCATTATATAATAACATCTTTACATATCGTTTGCTTTTCAGTGGATTCCGATCTTTTTATGCTTTCAATCATGGCTCTTCTTGTTCCCCAAAATGTTCTGGGATTTTTGTGCTGATCATTCAGGTTAGTATGAATCATCATATATCCGTTTCTTAACTATTTCTAAATATTTTTCTTTCAGACATTGATGTACCTTCGATCATCAGACATGCCAACACATTGCATCACAAATCTGGAGATGATCGCGTCAACAGTATCAAGCAAATGGTCGGCCACGTAGTCACATCCACAAAAAAGCGAAACAAAGTATCGTCAACGTTCTTCCTCTTCAATTCTCCAACCGTCATGCTTTACATCCTCAAGAAATGGCTTTACTTCTTGAATGCTGCAGCTCAATTCTGTTTAACTGTCTACTTTGTTGGTGATGGTGATTATCTATGGGGTATCAAGGCGTTCCGTCAATCAATTTCTGGTTATGGTCATTTACTTCATCATGTTAATGGAAATGATACAACATCACCCATGTTCCCGCTCTTGACGTATTGTCCTGTTCCTCGAAAAGTAAGTTTATTTATCTTGTTGATTCTTCAACTTTTCTGCCGATTAATCTTCTTGTTTTTTAGGTCGACAACTGGAATGAAATGATCACAGTTCCATGTATCTTGTCATTGAACTACCTGAATGAGAAGATTTACATCATCATTTACTTCATGATGTTCTTGCTCTCCATCATCTCATTGTTCTCGGCCATCAATGCGACATGTTTCTTCTTTCTTCCATCTCGACGTCTCAGCTGGATTCTTTCTATTCTCAAAGTAAGTTTGTTTTTATTGCATGCTTAAGTAACCATTATCTTTTATAGGCTTCTCGAACATCTTTAGATCAATTCATGGCTCAAAAGTTCATCAATAAATATCTTCATGCTGATGGTGTCTTGGTCCTGAAAATAATGCATGATTCTATTGGTAAAGCTATGGCAGAAGAAACAGCAAAATATCTTTACATGGAAATTGAAATGCTGGAAGGTGTTCCTCCTGGATTAGAAGAACCTCTCTTGGAAAGAGTTGTCGAATCATCAACACCAAAAACTCTTCGAAATCGTGCTCCTTCTCGTGCTTCTTCTCCTCCTCTTCTTGAACCTATTGCTGAAATGGCATAAATGAATAATTAACTTTTGATGTTTTTTAACATGTCTTTTTCGTTGTGTTTGGTTTAATAAAATTTTGAAAATGATTTGTTTTGTCTTTTTTGGTTACTTGTGTTCATTTAATATGTTTATGCATTTGTTATTTTTCATCCATTGGAAGTTAGCCAGATAGCTTACCAATAACAACGAATAACCTTTGATTGTTTTTTATTACCAAGTAATAATAGGTAATCATCATAATTTGATCATTCATTCTTATTATTTGCGGTGATTTTTGGTAGTTTTTTTACATTAAAAGCAAACAATACTCATTTGATGTTTCCTTGTTTGTTGTTGTTGTTAGGGCTAACATTTAACCTTTTGTAAAAAAAGGGGAAGATGTTTTGAAAAATATGCTTGTTATTTTTGCTAACCTTTTTTTTGTTAGTTCAGATGTCAAAAATTTTGTTGCATTATCTTGCATTCTTCGAGTATTTAAACCAAAAATCCAACCTCCCCAAAAGTATCAAACCATTTTTGATTTTAATTTTTATTGAACAACAACAACCACTGAAAAAAATGTCAATGACAACGACGACTACTGCTGCTGCTTTTTGTTGCATATTTATTGTTACTTCTTTGATTGCTCATGGATTGGCTGCTGTAATGCCACCAACGGATTCACCATCAATGGATGATGATGGATCATTTCTTGGTGATGGAAAGATAATTGGGCGTAAGTTTTCATTAAAAAATCACTAAAGTTGCGATTATCAAAAAAAAAACTTTTACTGATGATGATACTACTGTAATTCATGCAATTTGTTTTTAGCTTGCATTAGTGGAGCATGTCCAACAAATTATGATTGTAAAAATAATTGGTGCATTCTTTCCACTGAATTACCAGCAGCTGCTTCCACAACAACAAAATTTTTACCCAGTGAATCAACAACTCATTCCACATTAGCAATTCATGTAACTCAATTATCTGAAGATGCTCCTTTGGCATCAGCATCAGTTGCTTTAGAAACTTTATCTTTTGATTTACTTCCTCCATCTTCCACTCCTTTTGGATTTTTCGATGATTCGAAACCATCAACAACAAGAGAAGCATCATCAGTAACTGATTTTTCTTCTGAAATTTCACCAACAACCACCACTCAAGGTGATGCAATTGGTTCATGGTCTTCTAAACCTTCAATTTCCGGTGAATTTGAAACCATTTCTCCGTCATCATCGGCAATCAATTCAGCTTCTTCAACAACCTCTTCTCCCCAAACAATTGATAACTCATATGAAGGTTCAGATTTACTTAATTTCCCAACAACAACAACTCCAGTTTCACCTAATTTTGAATCATCTCCACCATCATTGATTTCATTCCCCAGTGAAATTTCTACTGCTACCACCACTATTCGAAAACATTTTGAAATAGGTGGACCATGCATCTTTGGAGCTTGTTCACCTGGATATGAATGTAAAAGATTTTGGTGTATTCGAGCTGATGCATCAGCAACTCAGTCTTCTTCTTCCATTTCCGTAACAACAGCCCCAGCTTCTACAGCCACAAAGACTTCCTCATCCTCATCAACTAATAATCCAATTGAAATTACTGGACGTAAGAAAAATTTAGACCTTTCCAATTCATTAAGCTTAATCATAATTTTTTTATAGCTTGCATTGCTGATGAATGTCCCGATGCTGAATCACATTGTTTAAATGGATTTTGTGTTAAACCTTCAGCTTCATCATTATCATCTTCTGGTGATGGAGGAAGTTGTCAAGATAAGCAATTTGGTTGCTATTTCATTTCATATTTGTGTAAAACGTTTGAAGATTTAATGAATGAAGGATGCGCAAAAACTTGTAACAAATGTTAATGTTTTAACTAATTCAAAAAACTTTTATTATGTAACTGCCGCCTATTAGCAATTTAATGTATTTGTAAAAAATTATGTGTTTCGAAATAAATAAAAACCTTTTGCATTCATTTATTTACTTGATCCACGAAAAAAGGCCTTCATTATTAGCTTTTTTTAGGATTTGAGTTGTTAGCGCTACAGTAAGCCTAAAGAAAAGGTCTTAGCATGAAAACTTTCTTCTTTCTTCTTCGTTGATTTGCGAAGATACAAAATCAGTTTTTGCATTCTCTCAATTAGAAAAACGTTGAAAATATTTTTGCATTTTTTTATTCAAAAATATGCTAATTTACGCATTTTATATTCCGCTGATGAAACATTTGAAGCGATGATCAAATTTATTCAAAGAAGAAGAGTCAATCAAGTTGCTTCACTCGTGTGTATTAAAGAAAGCTGTTTGCAATATGAATGGTCTTCGTCGTCATCTTCTTTTGGCTGCCTTTCTTCTTCAACTTTTGTTCTTACAACAATCAAGCTGTCAAGACAGTAGTGGTAAAGCTCCATTCTTTTTAATTCCTGCTCTTTCTCCTGATGGTACATCAACTATCATTAGAGAAGTAAGTTTAACTTTTTATTGTATTAATAACATTTGTAAATCTAATGCTGTGAACATATGGAGTTTGACCAGTGGATCCACAATTTAAATAAAACTTTGTGAAATTAAAAATTATCGTATAAAAATTGCATATTAGTAGGATAGCCATCTTTCATTCAAAATAACAGAAACAATTTTTTTTTCTCATGCTTGCTCTCATTAGTGCATTTTTTGATTTCATGATATTTAGCCAAGAAAAAGAAGCATCACTCGTTTTTATCTTTCAATCAGTTGTTTATGCTTGATTTTTGTGCTTCGTTTCTGTTGGGTTGGCTATAGTTTGTTTAGCTTTTTGCTTTGTTTTGTGATCGTGATTATTTTCGTGTTTCTCCCTTGTTTATAATCGTTAGCGCGCATATATTTTAGATTGCAAATTTCACCATCAAACTCAAGAAAAGAAAGAAGAAAAAAGGAAAAAGAAAAAAGAAAGAAAATAAGAAAGGAAAAGAAGAAGAAAAAAGCATTTGTAGCTTTAAAAGAAAATAAAGCATTTGTAGCTTATAAAGAAGAAAAGCGTTTGTAGCTTAAAAAGAAGAAAAGCATTTGTAGCTTAAAAAGAAAAAGAAGAAAAATCAAAGACAGTCAAGTGCTGTTTCGGTATGTTTATTAACTGTTTGAGTTGGTGGTGTAGTCTTTGTTTTATTGTTTAGTGAGTTACGATCCCAAAATCTTGTTATTTATAGTTGAGACCTCTTCCTCTATTCCCTCCCATTGCTTATAGCGATATAAGGCTTAATACTAATAGAAACAAAATAAGAATTTTTAAGATTTATTATAAGAACAAACAAACAATTTTAATAGTAATAAACGAAACAAAAACAAAAACGATTGAGAAAAGTGTTGGTGTAATTTAGGAGTGACACACGGCACCTTGTTTTTTTGTCAAAAAAAGCTAAAACTTGAAGAGATGTAAGCAGCATTTGATGAGAAAAGTTTGTTGAGAAACGACCATGAGATATTTTGAGAATTGACAGGAGATTAACGACAACGCATTGAAGAACCTCAACAGATATTAGGACCAAAAGATATTGAGATGAAATATGAGATGAGCAAAAGATGATTGTTCAAGAAGCTGAAGATTAACGACACGCAAGTGAAGAACCTTGACAGCTTGGCGATAGTTTATTGCCGATTTACTTGTTGATTCATAGCATTGATAACTTCTTTGAAGACGATGTTGGTAGTATGAGGAACTTTCTTTCCATTGACGGTTGCAGTGTTTTCATTGCTCACGAAAATTTTGATATCTTGACGACGTCGTACACGACTAACAGCAACATAGCATTGACCATGAGAAAATGATGGAGTGTTGAAGATGATACCAACCTTGCTTAAAGTTTGACCTTGAGATTTGTTGATTGTCATTGCGAAGGCAGGACGAATAGGAAGTTGATACCTTGTAAATTCAGGCAATGAGTCATCAGATTTGTCAGAAAAGTTGTTCGGTATAGCAACGATTGGTACTAATTGACCTTTTGAGCTTCCAGTGATGATACGACAGCCAATGTAATTTGCACCCATATTTTCAACAACCATGCGTGTTCCATTGCAAAGACCAAGGCGAATATCCAAGTTTCGGGTGAGCATCACAACGCTGCCAACTTTAAGACGAATAATATTAGATGGAATTGATGAGTGTTCAAATCTTGCAAGTTCTTCAGCATCATAGTTGTCACGTAAGAATTCATCTTCAGGATAAGAAGTGTTTGACATGATATTAACAGATGCAAATTCTTTATGATCACCGGGAAGCATCGAGATGATACGTTCATTGAGATCTTTGACAGTTTCGTTCAGAGGAGCCATAAGAACAGCTTCAGAAACATATTCGAGGTATTCAGCAGATTTAGGATCATCAAATAATTTAGCAGGATAAACGAAATTCAAGACGGAATTTTGATCGTAGCAGACAATATCATCTGGAAGTTGGATTTTTGATGGACCAAAAGAACATTGAACTCGACCATTACCAACATCACTCAACCATGCAGAGTATGAAGGATCATTAGCAGCACGAACATTAGTTGTCAAAGAGTAAATCTTGAAGTTTTCTCTGAAGAGAGGAGAGCATAACAAAGAAGCTTCATAGGATGATCGAGCAGTTTCATGGCGCATGACAGGTAGTAGTTGTTTGAAGTCACCACCAAGGACAACAGTCTTGTTTCCAAATTTCGAATGATGTTCATCGATTCCAACCAAATTCCTAATCAAAGAAGCGACGTGTTGCAGGACAGATTTATGTTGCATAGGACTTTCATCCCAAATAATCAAATCAGCTTCAATAATTAGTCGAGCAAGTGGATCATTTGGAGCAATGTTGGGTTCTTGATGGATGTCCAAAGGAATTCGGAAAGCAGAATGAGCAGTTGTACCACCATCAAGGAGAATAGCAGCAATTCCAGTTGAAGCAACAGCGATGACCTTCTTTCCCATAGCTCGAAATCTTCTAATCATAGTGTTGTAGACGAACGTTTTGCCGGTACCACCACTACCTTGCAAGAAGAAAAGACGCTCACGGTTACGATCAGTTGGATTAAAAAGAGCTTGTTCCACTTTATCAACAAAAGCACGTTGTTCAGTGTTCAAGTTTTCATAGTCTTCAGCACCATCGTTAGAATCAGGAGGAAAAGCATCATTGATCGCATCCATCAAGTCATCTTCAGAAACATCAGGAAGTTTAAAATCAGCAGTGGTTTTTTGATGATGAAAGAGAATCGAGGCAATGTGAGCAAGAGCACGTTGAATTCGAATTTCCTTTGAGATATCAGCATTTCGATCGATGAGCAAATCACAGTACTTTTCCCATAAAGCTACAGCATCAAGAGGTTCGTTGTACACCAAAAGAAGAGCGAAAACAACACGGCATTGGCGAGGCATGAATTCTTTGGTAATTTCATCCATAGTTGTGTAGCAAATGGTATCATCAATATATAGATTTCGAGCTACAGCAGCAGCACGATAAGTTGGAAATACTTCTCCATTGAAAGTTCGAATAGCTTCATAATTTGGAGGACCTTTGACATGCTTGAGAAGTTCACGCATACAATAAAGTTCCACGTCACTTGGATAGATAGTACGAAGGCGGCCAACAACTTTTCGATCACGAACACGTCGATTCCATTTCTTGTTCTTGTAGTCCCATGTGTAATATTCATTTACTTGATGATAATATAAGTTGATGGAGCGAGTTGAAAGATCAGCAGCAGTGTAAACATTTGGATTTGCAGCAATTTCAGAAAGTTCTTGATTCACTAACTTGAAAAAAGCAGTAAGCCTTGAGACAGCTCGCGCTTCGGTTTCGGCACCGCTATTTTCAGTTAGGTTCTTCAATCTTTCTTCAGTGTCTTCAGGATTGAATATGACGTTGTGATTATCTTCAAGATGGACTTCATGTTCTTTAATTGAATGAGAGCATCGGGTCGTGAACATAGATAAGAGACTTTCAACAGCTTCAGCAGCACCAACGCATCTCATCTTTCGGAATTGGACGATTTCGTTATAGTCAACGACGTTGTTATTTTGAGTTGAATTCTTCATTTCACGAACAGAGACGAAGGCTTGATCATTTCCTTTGAAGATGTATTTGTACAAATATTTGATGCATTTGATTCCACCACAGTGTTCAACGTTGATATGCGAATTGTATTTCAAGAGCAAGTAACGATTATGTGCGATGATGTATTGATTTGTAATAGGAACATTACGACGTTTACCATTAGCACCAACTTCAACAGATCTACCATCATCTGGACGCTTCAATTGAGCATAACCATCGAGACGCATAACAGTTTCTTCAGTATAAGGCTTTGGGAAGTCCTTTCCACAAATGCCTGGTTGTTTTCCATTTCCGCAAACAGCTTTACATCTTTTTGGATCATGAACCATAAGTGTCATAACAGTATCATAGTAGCGTCGTTGATAGTCAGCATCGTAAGAAAGATCAGAATCATCAGGTTTGACAGGAATTTGAGCAGATATGAGATCATCGACTTCTTCAGGAATGTTGTACTTGTAGTCGTCTTCCATGATGAGGAGCATATGAAGATGTGGCATACCCCGTTTTTGATGTTCCAATGATACAGAGTAAGCTTTAACTTTACCAAGAGTATTCTTTTTCAAGACATCTTCAAGAAATTGCTTAGCCTTCAGGTTGAATACACGACAGATGAGATCAGGTCGATCAATCCAAGTTTCAGCGGGTTGATTGTTATCGCCACGTCGAAGATTTTCCGTGATTTCTCTCCACTTTGGGTTTCCAGTAAATGTTACGAAGAGTGAAGGCATGCCATGACGATTACAGAGAGCAATGTTGTCCTTGAACCTTTCTTGCATATAACGATTGCCACCACGGAAATTCTTGTTGAGCATCACGATTTTACCAAGCTTTTTACCACGAAGTTGTTCATCACGATCAATCCTTGCTTGTAGAGCATCACGAAGTCGGCTGCATTGTTCATATCGCTTTTGCTTTGATGGATCAGATTCAAGTTGTTCCAGCTTATCAAGACGTTGACGAAGCACATTGAGATGACCATTGATGATGAAGATTTGGCTGAGAGTTTTTTGGCCAGTTACAGGATTGAAGTTGTTCTTTTGTTGATCTGTACGATCATACAATAACGAAGTGTAGTGTTGCTTCATTGAAACGTTTTCATACTTCTTCGAAATTGGCAATTCTTCATCATCATCAAGTTCTTCAGCTTCAGAATCACTTCTAAATTCAGGATCACTTTCAACATCATTAGCAGTAAGATATCGAGTAGCAGGATCAAGCTTCTTGAGATTAGGATGCCATCCTTCTTGACCAAAGACGAAAATGAGAGGATAAGCAGCAGCATCAGCAAATGAATCGAAATGAGGAACATAGCGAATACTGTTGCTTCCATCTTTAGAAATTCCAAACCAAAGACCTTTTGGAGGAGCATCAAGATCATCAGAGCGATAGATAGAGAAAACTTGCCCATTGACGGTAGGAAGATTGAGACGTCCTGGATGAGTATGTTGATCATTTCCGTTTTCCCAAACCAAATAGAATTTTCTGAGTTCAGTTCCTTCAGCAGCACATTTAGCTTCTTCATCAGCAAGGATTTGTCTCATGTTTTTCAACATGTCAGCAAGAGGATGATATTGACGCAGCATAGCTTCTAACAATCCAATAAGATCTTTGTTCTTTGCGGCATCATCAGCTTTGAAATGTAATTTTTTAACAGCATCAGATAGTCGATTGTTGAGAGCTTGATCGGAGTCGATGCAGTAGTTTTGAGCAAAAGAAGGAGCTTCTCCATCCATAGGTACCAAATCACCTGCATTATGACGTAATTCCCCTTCAATCTTGAAAGCATCAGCATGTCGAGTAACCTTTGCTTGTGTTGAAACCATTGCCATTAAACTATTGAATTGTTTAGGATGAGTCCAGAAATCGCTGAAGGAGGCAATTTGATCCCATCGAGCAGGCATCGGAGGAATATCAGGCATTGGAACAGCACCTTTAGCACAACAACCACCCAAAGATTCACAATGGAAGAGGAAAGCATTACAATAATGACATCTTTTATTCATAGGACCGAGATAATGTGGATCAGGATTGATTCCAGAGCTTCGAAGTCCAATAGGTTTGCCAAGTCGAAGAGTTGAGTTTCTTTTTGATGTCATTCTTTCATCATATAATCTTCTTGTATTATCAGTTCTTGGTATGATTCTTTGAGATTTTCTTAGAGGTACAGATGGTTGAGGTGTCGATAATGGTGCAGCTTGAACATGTTGAATCAAATCATTCTCAGCTGGAAGTTCAAGTTGAGATGGATCAATAAGAGGAAGTGGTTGGTTCAGTTGTCTTTCGAAAGCTGTAGGTAACCATGTATCAAGATTCGTACGATGCCATTCATCTTTGTCTTTATTCAACTCATATAGCATGTTCAACAAATATTGCATTCGATATCTTTCAGTGGCCATGTTGAGACGATGATCAAATTTCATTGAGTAGCCGTGGAATGCGAGATTTTCAGCGATTAGAAGTTTATGAGGTCCACAGTTAAAACCATCCCGTTGAAAATCAAAAGTTGAAGTGTCAGCTCTTCGAGGTACAATGTGGTGATCAATGATTTCAGCAGCTTTGAGTTTTTCAATAATGGATGTACATAGAGCAAGTTCGTCAGCATAAATTTCTCCAGAAGTAGCAGCAGATTGAAGAGTGTCATAGTAATCTGCATGACCAAGCAACACATGAATAGCAAGAAGAGTCCAGTGATTTCCATTCATAACGTTGAGAGGACACAAAATAAGTTCAGGATTATCAGGATACACGAAGAGGAAGTTTTTTATGTTTACATTGACGTTGTTAGCATGCGAATGGACAAAAAGCGAATCCAACACAGCGATTCTTAGAAATGTTCCATAGCGAACAGCGTGTCCAGCCATAGCACCAAGATATGCAAGCATTTTAACATCATTGAACCATTCATTCCTATCACGTTGATAATCACTTTGAATTCGGACATGATGGAATGGAAGTCGTTCATAATCAGGTGGTTCAATAAATGCATTGTCATCATCAAGCATCAAAGAATCATCATGTTCATGAGCAAATTCAGCACCTTCTTCGATAACACCTGAGACTCGAGATTGATGATCCTGAAAAACAAATGAATAAAGACATTGAAAGAAAAAGCATTCGAAGTAAATGGTTTGATTAAAAAACAAAAGGATAAAACATACGATATCATGTTCAGAATGATGTTGACAATCATCGTCATCGATTACAATATCATCGGTATCATTAGCAGTTTCTTTGTTTACAGTTGAGCCTCGAGATTGATGATCCTGAAAAATAAATGAAATAAGACTTTGAAAGAAAAAGGATTGCAAGTAAATGGTTTGATTAAAAAACAAAAAGATAAAACATACGATATCATGTTCAGAATGATGTTGACAATCATCGTCATCGATTACAATATCATCGGTATCATTAGCAGCTTCTTTGTTTACAGTTGAGACTGGAGATTGATGAACCTGAAAAACAAATGAATAAAGACATTGAAAGAAAAAGCATTCGAAGTAAAAGGTTTGATTAAAAAACAAAAGGATAAAACATACGATATCATGTGCAGAAAGATGTTGACAATCATCGTCATCGATTACAATATCATCGGTTTCTTTAGCACCTTCTTCGAAAACAGCTGAGGCTTGTGAATGAAATACCTGAAAAATAAATGAAATAAGACTTTGAAAGAAAAAGGATTGCAAGTAAATGGTTTGACTATAAAACAAAAGAAAAAACATACGATATCATGTCCATGTTCATGTTGACAATCATCGTTATCATCAAATTTGTAAGCATTAGCTACTTTATGTTCGGTATCAGCAAGAGCATTACGTTTTGCATTAGGTTCAAGTACATCTTCATTAGCTCGTCGTTTGATAGCAGCAGTTCGAGTTGTTGGTGAAGCTGTTTGATCAAGTTCATTATCAGTTGATTGAATAGCTCGTTTATCCTGAATAATATAATAATTAAGCAATTGAAAGAAAAGCATTTTGAGGAAAAGCATCTCAAGCAAAAGTTAATAAACAACAAATACGCAAGGTGAAGCAACTAAAGGCTAACTGCAGAAGGTTAAGAAAAAAACAAATAACAAAAAAATAACGCTTACAATAATATGTTCAGATTCATGTGAATTTTGTGCTTCAGTTGTATCCATAGCTTCACCATTTATCGTTGCTGTTGTAGTTGTTGGTTGTGGAGCAGTTGAAGGTGTTGTTGAATCATTTGATGGTCTTCTTCGAGCTTCTTCTTGAGTTCTCACTTTTCTTTTTGCCGTTGCATCTCTAGCTTTTGTTGCAGATGATTTCTTCCTTTTTGGTGGCATCGTTGTTAAATGATTACTAAAAAACAAAAAATAAAAGAATCTCAAGGAAAAAAATATCACGGAAAAAACATTATCCAAAATAAAAATGTTTGACGAAAAAAATATGCGAAAATAAAGCGCCTTCAAAAGCGTGTGATGAAGAAAAAAAATTGCAGCAGTCAAGCGCCTTCACCATAGTTCCGCTCTCCCAAAGCGAAAAACGCAGGTTGCGAAAAAAATTTTATTTTTTGGAAAAAATTTGACATCGAAAAACATGCTCGCCTAACTTTTCTGAGAAGCCCAGAAACTTTTATTCAAAATCTAAAAGCAAAATCAAATTCGTCATATATCGGTACTATTACTGACGGAAAGTTTCAGCCATTTTCCGAGGATAGAAAAAAAGTTTTAGTCAAAAAACATGTTTTTTTGGTCAAAAAAAATTTTCATATTATTTGAGAATTGTTGACTATATAATGATCCCCATAGTCTACGGATTCAGAATCTGTAAAAAAAATTGATATATACGTAGCCGGAAAAATCAGGATGGAGAAACCCCTCTTACTTTTTTGTGTAAAGAGAACCAGTGACACGGGATCCACATATGTTTTTAAAAAAAAAATATAAATTAAAATAGATAAGAATGAGCTCTTCATTTTGATACCAAATATGTAGTAAGGAGAATGAAAAAAGGGGCGCTTCGCGCCCCTTGAAGTGGAAGTTATCATCCATCCACCCAAAGATCCATCAACCCAAAGATCCATAAACCCAAAGATCCATCAACCCAAAGATCTATCAACCCAAAGATCCATCAACCCAAAGATCTATCAACCCAAGGATCCATCAACCCAAAGATCTATCAACCCAAGGATACCGAGAAATCCACCCAAAGATCCATCAACCCAAAGATCCATCAACCCAAAGATCCATCAACCCAAAGATCCATCAACCCAAAGATCCATCAACCCAAAGATCCATCAACCCAAAGATCCATCAACCCAAAGATACCGAGAAATCCACCCAAAACAGTAAAGAGATCCATAAAAATCCACATAAAGATACATCCACCCTAAGATCGATCAACCAAAAGTTCGATCTACCTTAGTCAAATATCCACCCGAAGCTCTCCTAATATCCACCAAAATATCCACGAAAATCCACCGAAAACAGTTGAAAGATCCATGGAAATTCACCCAAGGATCATTCAAATTCCGCGGAAGGATCTATCATAACCCACCCGAAGATCCATAAAAATCAACCCGTGGATCATTCAAAATCAATCCAAGAATTTTTCTAAATCCACTCAAAGAACGGTAAAAATCCATAAAAATCCACTCACAGATCCATAAACCCAAAATCCATAAACACAAAAACCATCGAAAATCCACCAAAAGATCGATCAACCAAAGATACATTACCCCAAATTTGGTCAAAAACATTAAAAATATGCTAATTTTTCGATAAATATCGCTTTTTTATTATTCTAATTATGTTATAAAATTAGCATAAATTATTTTAATAATATTTCCCTCCATTTTATAGTTAAAGATATTCAAAAAAATTATTTACATCTCCGCGGTTTCGAACTTCCATCAACCTTTCAATACACCGCCTTCCACCACTGAGCAAGTGCGACAAAGGAAGGGAAAATGCATGTTGCAAAATTTTTTCATCGATTTTTGAAAAAAAAAAATGGTACCTTAATAATGCAAACGGGGCCAACTTTTCTCTAAGCCCAATAACTTTAGTTAAAATATAAAAAGGAAAATCAAATTTGTCATATTCTGAAGTTCTGCACCTCCTAGTTTCATAGTTAAACCATTGAATGGAAAAAAAGTTTTAGTCAAAAAACTGTGATTTTCGCGAAAAACTTTAAATTATGCTAATTAATCGTTAAAAAGCCAAGATATTATGATAAATAGCATTAAATAATGATATATAATTAGTTTTGAAATAGTTACTAACCACTTTAATAGGATGGGAACCTCCCATAAATTTTTCTGTGTTTAGAGGAACCAGTGACACGGGATCCACATATGTTTTTAAAAAAAAAATATAAATTAAAATAGATAAGAATGAGCTCTTCATTTTGATACCAAATATGTAGTAAGGAGAATGAAAAAAGGGGCGCTTCGCGCCCCTTGAAGTGGAAGTTATCATCCATCCACCCAAAGATCCATCAACCCAAAGATCCATAAACCCAAAGATCCATCAACCCAAAGATCTATCAACCCAAAGATCCATCAACCCAAAGATCTATCAACCCAAGGATCCATCAACCCAAAGATCTATCAACCCAAGGATACCGAGAAATCCACCCAAAGATCCATCAACCCAAAGATCCATCAACCCAAAGATCCATCAACCCAAAGATCCATCAACCCAAAGATCCATCAACCCAAAGATCCATCAACCCAAAGATACCGAGAAATCCACCCAAAACAGTAAAGAGATCCATAAAAATCCACATAAAGATACATCCACCCTAAGATCGATCAACCAAAAGTTCGATCTACCTTAGTCAAATATCCACCCGAAGCTCTCCTAATATCCACCAAAATATCCACGAAAATCCACCGAAAACAGTTGAAAAATCCATGGAAATTCACCCAAGGATCATTCAAATTCCGCGGAAGGATCTATCATAACCCACCCGAAGATCCATAAAAATCAACCCGTGGATCATTCAAAATCAATCCAAGAATTTTTCTAAATCCACTCAAAGAACGGTAAAAATCCATAAAAATCCACTCACAGATCCATAAACCCAAAATCCATAAACACAAAAACCATCGAAAATCCACCAAAAGATCGATCAACCAAAGATACATTACCCCAAATTTGGTCAAAAACATTAAAAATATGCTAATTTTTCGATAAATATCGCTTTTTTATTATTCTAATTATGTTATAAAATTAGCATAAATTATTTTAATAATATTTCCCTCCATTTTATAGTTAAAGATATTCAAAAAAATTATTTACATCTCCGCGGTTTCGAACTTCCATCAACCTTTCAATACACCGCCTTCCACCACTGAGCAAGTGCGACAAAGGAAGGGAAAATGCATGTTGCAAAATTTTTTCATCGATTTTTGAAAAAAAAAAATGGTACCTTAATAATGCAAACGGGGCCAACTTTTCTCTAAGCCCAATAACTTTAGTTAAAATATAAAAAGGAAAATCAAATTTGTCATATTCTGAAGTTCTGCACCTCCTAGTTTCATAGTTAAACCATTGAATGGAAAAAAAGTTTTAGTCAAAAAACTGTGATTTTCGCGAAAAACTTTAAATTATGCTAATTAATCGTTAAAAAGCCAAGATATTATGATAAATAGCATTAAATAATGATATATAATTAGTTTTGAAATAGTTACTAACCACTTTAATAGGATGGGAACCTCCCATAAATTTTTCTGTGTTTAGAGGAACCAGTGACACGGGATCCACATATGTTTTTAAAAAAAAAATATAAATTAAAATAGATAAGAATGAGCTCTTCATTTTGATACCAAATATGTAGTAAGGAGAATGAAAAAAGGGGCGCTTCGCGCCCCTTGAAGTGGAAGTTATCATCCATCCACCCAAAGATCCATCAACCCAAAGATCCATAAACCCAAAGATCCATCAACCCAAAGATCCATCAACCCAAAGATACCGAGAAATCCACCCAAAACAGTAAAGAGATCCATAAAAATCCACATAAAGATACATCCACCCTAAGATCGATCAACCAAAAGTTCGATCTACCTTAGTCAAATATCCACCCGAAGCTCTCCTAATATCCACCAAAATATCCACGAAAATCCACCGAAAACAGTTGAAAAATCCATGGAAATTCACCCAAGGATCATTCAAATTCCGCGGAAGGATCTATCATAACCCACCCGAAGATCCATAAAAATCAACCCGTGGATCATTCAAAATCAATCCAAGAATTTTTCTAAATCCACTCAAAGAACGGTAAAAATCCATAAAAATCCACTCACAGATCCATAAACCCAAAATCCATAAACACAAAAACCATCGAAAATCCACCAAAAGATCGATCAACCAAAGATACATTACCCCAAATTTGGTCAAAAACATTAAAAATATGCTAATTTTTCGATAAATATCGCTTTTTTATTATTCTAATTATGTTATAAAATTAGCATAAATTATTTTAATAATATTTCCCTCCATTTTATAGTTAAAGATATTCAAAAAAATTATTTACATCTCCGCGGTTTCGAACTTCCATCAACCTTTCAATACACCGCCTTCCACCACTGAGCAAGTGCGACAAAGGAAGGGAAAATGCATGTTGCAAAATTTTTTCATCGATTTTTGAAAAAAAAAAATGGTACCTTAATAATGCAAACGGGGCCAACTTTTCTCTAAGCCCAATAACTTTAGTTAAAATATAAAAAGGAAAATCAAATTTGTCATATTCTGAAGTTCTGCACCTCCTAGTTTCATAGTTAAACCATTGAATGGAAAAAAAGTTTTAGTCAAAAAACTGTGATTTTCGCGAAAAACTTTAAATTATGCTAATTAATCGTTAAAAAGCCAAGATATTATGATAAATAGCATTAAATAATGATATATAATTAGTTTTGAAATAGTTACTAACCACTTTAATAGGATGGGAACCTCCCATAAATTTTTCTGTGTTTAGAGGAACCAGTGACACGGGATCCACATATGTTTTTAAAAAAAAAATATAAATTAAAATAGATAAGAATGAGCTCTTCATTTTGATACCAAATATGTAGTAAGGAGAATGAAAAAAGGGGCGCTTCGCGCCCCTTGAAGTGGAAGTTATCATCCATCCACCCAAAGATCCATCAACCCAAAGATCCATAAACCCAAAGATCCATCAACCCAAAGATCTATCAACCCAAAGATCCATCAACCCAAAGATCTATCAACCCAAGGATCCATCAACCCAAAGATCTATCAACCCAAGGATACCGAGAAATCCACCCAAAGATCCATCAACCCAAAGATCCATCAACCCAAAGATCCATCAACCCAAAGATCCATCAACCCAAAGATCCATCAACCCAAAGATCCATCAACCCAAAGATACCGAGAAATCCACCCAAAACAGTAAAGAGATCCATAAAAATCCACATAAAGATACATCCACCCTAAGATCGATCAACCAAAAGTTCGATCTACCTTAGTCAAATATCCACCCGAAGCTCTCCTAATATCCACCAAAATATCCACGAAAATCCACCGAAAACAGTTGAAAGATCCATGGAAATTCACCCAAGGATCATTCAAATTCCGCGGAAGGATCTATCATAACCCACCCGAAGATCCATAAAAATCAACCCGTGGATCATTCAAAATCAATCCAAGAATTTTTCTAAATCCACTCAAAGAACGGTAAAAATCCATAAAAATCCACTCACAGATCCATAAACCCAAAATCCATAAACACAAAAACCATCGAAAATCCACCAAAAGATCGATCAACCAAAGATACATTACCCCAAATTTGGTCAAAAACATTAAAAATATGCTAATTTTTCGATAAATATCGCTTTTTTATTATTCTAATTATGTTATAAAATTAGCATAAATTATTTTAATAATATTTCCCTCCATTTTATAGTTAAAGATATTCAAAAAAATTATTTACATCTCCGCGGTTTCGAACTTCCATCAACCTTTCAATACACCGCCTTCCACCACTGAGCAAGTGCGACAAAGGAAGGGAAAATGCATGTTGCAAAATTTTTTCATCGATTTTTGAAAAAAAAAAATGGTACCTTAATAATGCAAACGGGGCCAACTTTTCTCTAAGCCCAATAACTTTAGTTAAAATATAAAAAGGAAAATCAAATTTGTCATATTCTGAAGTTCTGCACCTCCTAGTTTCATAGTTAAACCATTGAATGGAAAAAAAGTTTTAGTCAAAAAACTGTGATTTTCGCGAAAAACTTTAAATTATGCTAATTAATCGTTAAAAAGCCAAGATATTATGATAAATAGCATTAAATAATGATATATAATTAGTTTTGAAATAGTTACTAACCACTTTAATAGGATGGGAACCTCCCATAAATTTTTCTGTGTTTAGAGGAATGATAGTTCTTTATTGCCGTTTCGTACACATCTTCTTACGTAGGATATGATGAAGCTTATATAGTCACCTGGAGAGCTGGAGATTAGCTTGATTAATGGACAGTTTACAAAGCTAAAGAGCTGCGTTTGGATTTTTTGTTTTTCACGGATGAAAGTAAATAGGTTTATGTCTGAAGAAACTATATATTTAGTATGTTCATATCGTGATCAGCCAAACATTACTGTTTCACAATTGATTCTTCAAAAGTTTCCCGATGAACATTTATGATTTGAAATAGGATTATCCACTTTACTTAAACATTTTTTAACTTCACTTTTTTTCAGTGCATTGGTTCACTTATTACACCATTTCATATCATTGCACCAGCAAGCTGCTTACATATCAAGATATCTGATGATGGTCCTATTTATTTGGCTACTGGTGTCTTTGTTGATTATCGTCGTGATGGAGAAAAAGTATATCCAGCTGATCCAAATGTTCTTCCACTTTCTGTCTTTACATTCTCAAATGATATCGTTCTTCATCCTGATTATAAGCAAGGTGAAACAGACAACGATGCCGCTATCATTACTGTAAGATTACATCTAACTTTGTCATTATCCATTATGAATATTTATGTGTTCATTTTTTAGTTGTCCATTCCATTCTCAGAACAAAATGTTTTAGGCATTAAACCTATTCCTATCGTGAAATCTCTTTCTGCTGATTACAATGTCATTACTTATGAACATCAAGCAAGTATGTCTTTTCAATTTTTTTTGTTATATTTCTTTAATTTTTCACTTTTTAGCATTGAGAAAAATGATTACAACAAAGTTTGAAGATGGAAAAGAAGAAACTATCAAAGCTTCTGCAATGATCCTCGTTGATAATGATTCGGCTCTTGGTGGTATTTATTCAAAGGACATTGATGGCAAACGTAAGGATCATTTTTCGCCTAACATTATATTACCATTGTTTTAACATGCTTCCTTTTCAGCTGTCAAAGTTCTTTTTGGACCTATGTGTGATAAATGGATTAAAGATGCTATTTTCAAATATGTCAAAGATGATGTTTGCCAATAATGATCAACCTCGGGAAGTTCGATCTTAGCTGATGATCCTTATTTATGATAATAATTAGTATGTGCATATTTAAATTGGCGACACCCCATTTCCCCGAAAAAACATAAGCTCGAAAAAATAATAAGCTCGAAAAAAATAACATCGAAAAGACACATCCCCGAATTTGTTAAAAAGGCCATAAGCTCGAAAATCAAGATCACCGAAAATGAGAAAAAGGTCATATGCTCGAAATTTCATGTTACCGAAAAGACAAAATCTCGAAAATTAAGATTTAACAACCGAATGTCTCCCTTTGATTTTCAAAGGTGAAAGAGTGTTTCGACCGTCCATAGCCTTTCACTATGAATCACTATCGACCATACATAGGCTTTCCATATGGATAACAAGTGATTTATTGGTGATCAACCAAGTTGGACTTTGAAAAGCATAAGTCCATAATTAGTTAGAGAAAGTATAACAAATAGTTAATGCGGTCATTTGAATATAAAATTTACCATTCGTCTTACTTTATTGTAAAGTATAAAGGAGAAAGTCATGTCAAAAATTTTAAGACATTTTTTGCTACATGGAATCTTCTCATAAATTCTCATAACTATGTAATCAAGGATCTCGTTAATGTTTTGCTAATGAGAGAGAGGATGGAAAATTTGCATAAAAATTAGAATTTTTGTTTATTATGGCGAATAACTTGAAAGTTATTTATAAGATTCACTTGTATGTAAGGATGGATGGCCACTGAGGAGAAATAAAGGATAATTTGCATAATTTTATTTTAATTTACATATGTAAAAAAGAAAGACTTTTTATTAGCATAGCAAGAAAGAAGATTTTTTTTAATAATTATGCAAATTTTCAATTCTCATATTCCCAATCCTAATAGTAAAACATTAACCAGATCCTAAATTACACCAGTAAAATTTGCATATACCTATGAAAAAAGTAGGTGTCTCAATGTTTTGGGTACTTACTATGGAACTTAACGATTTTTCATAACGAAGTGTCCTACCTTCTTCCACATAATCTATTGGGAATGGTTGATTGAGCTAAGTCTATGTCTTCACTTGTGGCTCAGGCTTGCCCAATGTGGCTATAGTTATTACTGGAACACTTTATAAACGTTCCATTATTCTTCCACGTTCATGTTCTCTGCCATATTTTTATTGAAGATAACATTCCTTTGGATCAACAGGTTTAATTCCTGAATCAATTTCATGACTCATAAATGGTCCATTAGGTTATATTCATTCGAGGAACACTTTATCAGTAATACATTTTCTCATACTCGCATGTCCCTTGCCTCATATTTAACGATCCATAGGCTTTCCTAATGAATTGGAAAACTTAAAATAATTTGCAATGTTAAATCGAAATTATATTTTTTATGCAAATTTTCCTTTAGTCTCTTAATGTTTGCGGGTTCGGGCATTTAATTTTTCGAGTTAAGGGACTTTCGAGTTTATTTTTTTTCGAGCTTTTGGGTTTTCGAGGTTATTTTTTTTCGAGATAAGGGACTTTCGAGGTTATTTTTTTCGAGCTTTTGTTTTTTCGGGGTTATGTCGTAATACACATTTTCGAGCTTATTATTTTTTCGAGCTTGTGTCTTTTCGGGGAAATGGGCGTACGCCATTTAAATTATGTTTGTAAAAATAAATTTGTATTGTATTTTATTGTTTCTGTTTTGGTTAACGCTTGACATGTGAATTGAGCTAAGTGATTCCAAATTTAGAGGTGATTTACATTTGTATTTGGCATTTACAAGTAACAAAAGAGAGACATGTAAGAGCTACGAATGGCTGGAGAATCAGAAGATCGCCTCAAACGTTCAGAGGATAAGCGTGTATGGAAAAACTTGTAAAATGACTCATTTGAAATCCATCGCTGTTTTACTTAAAGTGTGTTAAAATATCAAGCAGATCTTTCATTTATTATTAGATGTATGTACATACTGACAAGCACACGAAGTGTCAACTTGCAACAAGTTCAATATGATGTAAAAGGGTTTTGTTTAGGTATTCTTTCACTATGTAATGACGTCATTAATGAACGTAAATAATATGCTTGTCTTTATCGATGATGGAGCATTATCGAAAGAAATGGATTACTTTTTTAGACAGAAATAATCGAATAACAAATAGAGTAAAATTTTTCCACATTGAGAGTTGTTACTTCATTTAAGTGTTAATAGCTTCTTAAAGTCTTTATTTCCAATGCCGATAGCTTCATTTTGTGTTGAGAAAGAAGGATAAAGGCTCCATTTAGATTCAGTATCAGCCATTTTATGCATGAAAAAAAGAAGAAGCATCAAAGTCGAATGATTAATTTTGGGATATCTTGGTTTATAACTTTTTACTTTTTATTTCTTGTACTTAAGCATCTTGGAGCATGATGAATGACACCTTTAGCTGCCATAAATGAAACATAAGTCAAGTATTGTAAACAATGAAGACAATTAACACCAACCAAACCCATCGCGTCCTTTAACCTAAACAAGATAAAATCGTTGCATTGGTAAAGAGAAGCATCATTCTCCATCATATTCGTCGTCATTCATTCAGGTGGTGAAATAACGTATAACAACTGATTGCTTCAAAATCACATACGGGAGAGGAATGCACGCATCTCATTCCATGGTAAAACAAATCCTTGATGTTATCTGCTTTTTAGTTTCTAATTCAGAATAGAAAATAATGCCCAAGAATAAAGTTATAAAAATTTTTATCACAAAAAAGACATAAGAAAAAATGTTTAACAAACAATAAATAAATAAGAATACGTTCATTCAAACATGAAAGAACGGCTTAAACATTTATTAATACAATAAACAACAAACACCTAACAAAATCAAAAAACATAATATGTTATCAAGCATTGAAACGTTGATTGGAAAGTTGAGTCTCTTCATAACAAAGTACTTCGTTCAAGCGACCAGTATCAGGAAGTCCATCGATATCTCTAGGCATTGGATTGATCTTCACCCATTCTTCCAAGTTGTTGGCTCCACGTTTGGCAAGTTCGTGAGCAAGCTAAAAAAACCAAATACTTAGCAGTTGGAAATAATTTGTAAATAGTTACCATTACGGGTTCAGGAAGTGAAATAGGTGCAGTTACGATCTGATGTTGGTAGGAAAGATAAGCAGTGAATCCTTGAATTTGATCTTTAGAATAACCAGGTTCATTTGAAAGAGTAACAACATTCGGTGGCTTTGCAGTCCCCTAAAAAATTAAGTTGAAAGAACAAAAATAAATTATTATAATACAAACCATTAATGGATTAGCACTCTGCATGAAAAATTCATCGACCGTGGGGCGTACAACATTTCTATCGATTACGCTGGAGATATCAATATTGGTGGAATTTTGCTTAAAGAATCTTCTAAGATGCATTTTAGTTGCAATGATAAAAACAAATTTCGGCATAAAGCTACGATCAAAAGAGCGGCAAGCTCGGCGGAAAACCGCCAATTCATCATCAATAGCCATTTTATATTGACCTTCACTTATGCCTTAAAAACGAAAAATAAGATCGAAAAACAAAACATAAAACACTTACCATCACGAAAAACGAAAATTGTTTCAGGTAAAGGTACCTTTCGGTTGATTTTCCACTTTTGTAAAGCCATTTTAATCTTCTTTTCCAAATATGTTGCATCCACAGCTTCTTTTTTTGCAGTTTGAAAGAAATAGTCTCCAATGAAATTAGAGGCATGGGGTCCACAGTTGAACGATAATCCGACGACAGAAGGGTTCAAAGATTGAAGACCAGAAGGTTTTGCATGAGAACGTTCACCAGTAACTTGTTTAGGATGAGAGACATCATAACCAAACACCATAATCTTATTGTTGTCAAGAGATAAAGAGGAGCTAAAACGATGAATAAATATTAAGCAAAAAAAGAAAACAAAAAATACCAGGCTTTTTCTGGAACAATTTTGAAATTAAGACCACCCAATTTTTCATGAGTCTTATGGAAAACGTTTTCAAAGGCTCTAAAATTCTTCTCATTCTTAACATTGAAGACAGTAACATGTTGAGTTAGGATTTCAAATTTTCTTTCAGAAAGTTTCAACAAACCTAAATAAAGCTTGGTATAAACAAATACGTTTAAAAAATTATCACTAACTATGAGATTTCTTATCAGCATCCACAAGAAACAGGATATCGAGGTTTAAGCTCTTGAAATTTTTGAATTGATCATCCCAATATTTAGAGCAATCGCTACTACGAAATTGAACGATTCTTTTTGGTTCTCCCATTTGAATACTCTTTTTACCAGCTTCTTGACGGATTCGTTTAATGAACAACCTATAAAAATATGTCATTCAAGAATAAATGTAAACAAACAAACTTGGCATCAGCTTCAGTAGCTCCAGTTCCATACAAAACAATCCAGCTTTTCAATGGTGTGCCAGGTTGAGAATATTTCTTAATGTTCCATGAACCATTTTTATTTGTTGAAGTGGCATTAGCAATGGTTGGAGTGTGCCGAATACCGTAATCAATCTAAAAAACAAATAAAAGAGCATGAAATTATGAGCGGTGAAACATACTTTATTTGAGTTGAGGTCGATAGTAATACCAAAACATTTGAAAAGTTCAAGGTCGTGGATTTCTTTCAAAGCTTCTTCAATCATTCTTGATCTTTTTGAGGGATTCATTGAACCAAGCTGAAATAATAAAAAAAGCTTTTATAGTTAATTTCCATAAATTATTTAACAAACCTGATTAAAATCCTTACAAAATAGAGGATGAATGATATTAAACTTTTCAGATGGAACTCGTTGAGCAGGAAGAACAGTAAGAAGTTCTAGAGGAAAGTAAAGCATATGACCATCTCGAGCAGCAACTTCAAGCATAGGTAGAAAAGGATGTTTGATGACGATTCCATGGTGTTGGTGGTAATATTGAACAACAGAAATGTCGAGTCCTTCTTGATCAGTGAAGCTAAAAGATTAATAGTAAAGATAGAAGAGAAAACAAAGAAAACCAACCGTAATCTATTACCAGGAGAAACACTTAAGCGTTGAATAGTGTAATACTTTGATTTGTTGTAGCTAGGGACCACTTTGACATTTTTGAACAAGGTTAAGAAGTGATCAAAATCGCTACGATTAAGCTGTTGAAGAGTTTTGCGGGATAAGTCAACCAAGATTGTTGTCAACGTTTCATGATTAAAGAAAGGACATACTCCAACTTCAACAGTTACAGCCATTTTTGAACCACCAACATCTTTTATCAAAGAGACACCTTTCTTGATTCTTTTTAAAACCAAAATACCAGGTCGTCTTTCAACGGGAGAGGACAAGTTGAAAGTATCGCCATTAGAATCTTTGAAGTACAGAGCACTATCAATCAGCGGCTGGGTTGTCAGAAGCTCCAAGAATTGACGAAGATCACGATCTTCAGCAGAAAAATCAGAAACAAAAAACCGTGGATCATTGAATTGAAGAGTCTTATTGAATTTGAGCAGGACATTAACTGATGGATAGCCAACATATTCATTTCCAACGGTTCCATATTCATTTTTTAATAAATGAGTATTCATATGACGATGGTCAATTTTCTTGTTTGTGAACAAAGTTGTTCTGTTGTCATAGACCATACGTAAAGCTGATGAATGACCAAATCCACCAGTAGCGTCATAAGCAGCAGTAAGCAACGAATAAGCACGAATTTCATCATGGTGTCCGTATGGCCTAAAAAATGAATTGATATGAAAGAACAAAACAGATATAATTGAAAATCTAACATCTTTCTTGTTTCATCAAAAGCAGTCAAACTAATAGAACATCCATTTGCTCTTTCACCAATGATTTCCACATCATAACGATATGCGCATCCATTCGGTGCCAACTTCAGCTTGTAGCAATTGGAATAGCCACTTTCACGATGCTCAAAGATTTGAGCCATATGAACGAATCAGGAATACAGAAGCAGCGGCAGTAGCTAAAAATGAAAAGAAGAAAAACACGCAACAACTCTTTTTCAAGCACGATCAAACAACTAACAAAAAAATGGAAGAATGAAAGAAAGTGAAGCATCGAAAATACTTTCAATCAAACATTCGTTTTTAGACACACACTTTTGCATGATTTATCTTTTTGCCAATGTTTCAATGGCTATAAAAAATGGAGATGGCAAGCAAGAAAATTATTACACAACAAAATTGCTATCGATAAAAATTTTAAAAGATATGATTTTTATATTTTGATCTTATTTACAGAAAATAAATATCCCGGAATCGTCCTTCTTAGCAAATACTTCCACGAGGATAACGTTTAAACCCGCAATTTTATATAAATAAAAAATTTTTTCGATGAAATGCGAAAAGGCTTGTTTAGGCTTTATTTACTCTTTTATTTATGACATTAGTATTTATGAATAATGAAGTAGCAAGACCGCGCAATCTCTGGGACCTTTTACAAAAGGAGACATGCAATTGCTTTTTAAAAATTTTGAATCTCTTTTTATTTTTTTTTTTCAAGAAATTTTGTTACTTTTTGAATTTATCACTTTTGTCTGCTTTTTTGAAGAAAAAAAAACAAGCTTTCAAGCTTTTGATTTTTAATTTTAATAATTTATTATTTACCTGAGAAACAAAAAAAAACATTAATAGTTGAACGAACGATTATAAAATAACAGCGAAAAATAAATATTATATTTAGCAGTAGTAATATTCAAATGGACAAAAAAAAGAAGAAGAAAAGGAGATTGCAACATTGCGACGACGAAAATAAAAAAGATAAAAAAGAAAAGATGGGACTATTTTTCTATTTATTTACACGTTTAATAAAAAAAACAGACGTATGTAATTTTTTGTTTAATGAATTTTGAAGAAAAAAAATATGAATAAATAATTTTTGGTGAATAAATAAACAAAAAATTAAAAAGGATTTAAAAAAATACTTGAGATTTTGAAGTTAAACCGGAGAAAAAGAAAAATGCAAAAATTAATTAAAATTTAAACAAAAAAAGGACATAGAAAAATAGCAACAAAAAAATTTTTTTGGAGGCTTTGAATTTGGTTTATGGAAAAGAGACCTGATCAACAGGTAAATAAATAATAATGAAATTGAGAGACATTCGAAACGAAAACTTTAATTTTACAATAATTTGTAATTTTAGACTCCAAAACCAAAAACAAAAAATAAAAAGAAAATTAATTTAAATTTAAATTTGAGTCTGAATCTGAATTATTATTTTGGGAAGTTGAAGAAGAAACAACAAAACATTTTCGATAAAAAACAATATTAAATTCATCAAAGCTTCTTCCACGTTGATCTTCACTCATATTACATGATTCTGTGGTATAACCTATTCGAAATCGATATGCGCTATGAATAAAATCACCAACGGATAATTCAAAAGTATTTTCATTTATCTAAAAATTATTAGAAATCTTGAGAACCGAACGTTTTTTAATAAAAAAAAATTTTTTTTACCGTATACGAAGTTGGATGTTCAATTTCTTCAATTCCCGCAAAATTTGTGTTACATTTTTTATGAAAAAAATCTCTCAAACTTCCACAATTATCAACAAATTTATTTTCTTTGACACTGAAAAAATAAAAATATGTATAATATTTTTTGCATTTCTTTTTTTTGTTTGTTCTAAAAAAACTTACTTGAATCTTATTTGCAAGGGAATGGTTGGAAGATACGAAGACATGGGAACATAAAGATTAAATCGACCTCGCCTGGATCGGCAACTATTTTCAATGCAATATCGTTTATCAATGGAAACATTGAGATTTATAATTTCAAGAGAGAAATTATTTTCGAATGGCATTGGAGTTGAAAGGTCGTAAACTGAAAGAAAAAAAAGTAAGTTGGATGGAATTTAAAAAATAAAGCATTATTTTTTAAACTTACATTCTTTATTTTCAATATTTGTTGTTGTTAATCCATTATCGGGAAAAGTCAAGGATTCATTTAAATTATGTTTCTTTTCAGGCGGCGGTGGACCACCACTTTCACAGCAATAAATGGGACAATGCCTTTTTAATCCACATTTGGATGCCAACATGGGTGCAAAAGGTTGAAATTCGGGTAACCAAGATAATGGTAAACCATATTTTTGTTCAATTAAATTTCCTATTACATCATCAGAATAATTAAATGCAGGAATTAAATTTCCATGTGGATCATTACTTATTCGACGATACCAATCCAAAATATAAAGTGAACACATGGCTAAAAGGCATAAAGCCATAATACCAATGAGAAAAGTAACTGTGTATTGAGTAAATTTAGAAGAACACATATCTTCATTGCTATATCGTCGTCTTCTTCGACGATGCTGAGGAGAATCATGATGAGACATAGAATTAGAATAATTTGAAGTTAATGAATAAATACTTTTTCCATCTTCATCATATTTTTTTTCTTCCAAATATGTTAATCCACTTAAACCAGAAATGGAGGAACCACCAAATTTATTTTTATTTTTAGCAAATTTCGCAAGCTTTGCACTAATCTTTTCAACTTGTCCTATTTTATTTTCCAAACTTCCTGTAACTCGATATAATTCTTGTGCAGCTGCTACAGTATCATAAAATACTCGAGTATCATCAACGGTGAGAAGTCCACCGCCATTATCTCTCACGGCATCCGGAAGAATTTCAGCTAATTGTTGGGCTATGACTCCAGTTCGATGCCGATTAGTTTCATCCAAACCCCATTGTTCAGCAAATTCAGGTTTATAACTATAATCAACTATTTGAATTTGAGTTACTCGATCAAGGGCATCTCGAGTATCAATCTAAAAAAATTTTAAATGCAAAAAATCATGGAATTTGGGGCCTAAAACTTTTGCTAGGAATTTTTAACACCATTTTTTTGAGGGATTTCTATGTATCAAAAATATTCTCATAAAAAAAAAGAAGCTTACTTTAACAATATTTTCTTTAACTCTTTCATCCGATGGATGAGTATGAACTCCAGTGGAAACAATATTTCCATAAACTGTTAATTGGGCATTATTAATTGGAGCATTAGTTCCAATCGCAACTGGTGCATGAGTAAATAAAATATTTTTATTGCTTTGCCAAATAGCTTCTGGCTCGGGAGGTGGATTTTGACCAAATTGAGCTGGATTTCCTGCCTAAAAAAAATAATAATTTAGTTGCTTGAGGAATTTTTTTCTCTCGTTTAAAATAAACTTACTCTAACTATAACTTTTTCCGATTGATAAGCTTGTAAAATGCAAAAGCTTCCATCATGAGCGTAAACTTGTAATTGAACAAGTAAAAAGAAAAATCTTTGATCAGGATTTGGTTTACCATTCTTTCGATTATTATTTGCCGTGGGTTCAGAAAAATGTAATCTTGGAATTTTTATTTGAGTTGTTTGTTTTTCACCTATTTGAACTGAAGCTGGCTCATATTGAATGGGTTTTCGATTGGAATTGGATTGCCTCAAATTTATTTCAGTTGTAGGCATTTCAGCTTTTATTCCACAAAGAGCAAGCTTGAAATCGGCTATTTCTTTTAAAATTCCATTAACACAAAAATATGCTGGTTTTGTTATGGATGAACCAAGATCAACATTAACAGTAATTTGAAAATGATTTTTCTTTTGATTTATAAATGCTCCTTCAATATATGAATAATTAAAACCTTTATCTGCGACAGTATTTAATCGAAGATTATTAAATGGTTGTTGATTGATGTTATAAAGAGTGGACCATTGATCCATATTGAAAGGAAGAAACTAAAATAAATAAATAAGGAATTTAATTAAAGTTCAAAACTTGTTTTTAGTTATTTTAAGTAAATTTAAATAGAAGTCATAAGTCCTCTAATAACAAAAAGACAAACCTGAATTTGTCTTTGCTGTAAATTTTCATTGCTTTCCATTCTTGACATGCTTGTTGTTGAAAGTAAATTATTACTTCCATAAATATTATTTTCATCATCATCTTCTTCAAATATTGGTTCTGATTTAATTATAGGTTTTTGTGCAGCAATCAATAAATCAGATGATGTTGTTGTTGTTGCTTTTCTTTTAGCTGCTGGTGGTCCAGTATTATTTGTAATTGGAATATTCATTGATACATTTTGTCTTTTAATATTTCCATCATTGTTGTTGCTGCTGCTGTTTCCAATGCTATTATTAATAAAGCTTTGTTGAGGTGAAATAAATAATTGAGATTGTAGGGGAGGATTATTATTGTTGCAAGTAGTATTTATAAATGGTGAATATTGCATTGGAGTTGTTGTTGCTATCATTGATGATGACGATGATTGAGGTTGATGATGTTGTTGTTGAGAATATGCCATAGTTGAAGGATAATTAGGATTATGGGTAAGTGGATGAGGAGGTATTATTATTGATGATGAAGATCCAGAAGGTTGTGAATGAATAAAAGGTGTTGTTGGTGTTGGAGGAGTTGGATCAATAATATAAATATTATTATTTGGATTACTGGCAGCAGAAGAAGAATTACTAATAAAATTTGAGGTATTTATATTTATTTCAGAATTTTGAGGTATTATTTGATAATCATCTGATGGCACAGGACTTATCCATGTTTCACTTTCAATTGATTGAGTATTATTTGAATATTGTTCATTATAGGTATTATTTGTTTGAGGTCGTTTATTGTTGTTGCTGTTGCTGTTGTGGTTGGTATTAGCAGATGATGATGTGGTTGATTTAGAATCCGATGAACGATCGGCTAAACTTTCAATAAGGTCACTGAAAAAAAAGATGGGTTTTTTGAAATTTGTTTTAAAATTGGTTTATAAAAAAAAGCAAGGAAGACAAAAATCAAACCAAATTGAAAGTCGCATTTTTTTGAAGCTTTTTTATTTTGGAAAATCCGTTTTTACCCAATTTTAACTTCCTTCTACTTTTTCGTAAATTTTTATTACCCGTTTTTGTTTTTTCTTATATTTCAAATTCGAAAAAAAACTTTTTCAATAGTTTTTTATTTTATTTTTAATTGTATCGATTGAGTCATCATCATCATAGCTCTGCGTATATGTGTGTCCTGACCTTGACATGAATGTAATTTAAAAAAAAACATGGTCAAAAGGAAATCAAAAAAAGAGAGAAAAAAACGAATTGATATTTATCTATAGAATAAGGCTGTCATTTACATACGTAAAAGCAAAAAAAATTGTAAATACCTTTTTTGAGGATTTTTATGAAATCGAAAAAAAATAAATGGAAGCAAGATGGGTGGTTTCACAGAAAATCTTCAATGTTAAAAAAAACTTGCAATTTTCAGGCATTTTTTGCTTCATTTATTCTATGATTTTTCCTTCCAAAATCGAATCGAAAACTATCCATATTTGAGAATGGGTTACAGTAGTTTAAAAAAAATGATCGAAATGCTTCA
The DNA here is from genome assembly GCA_028622995.1 of Panagrolaimus kolymaensis. Lineage (NCBI taxonomy): Eukaryota > Metazoa > Nematoda > Chromadorea > Rhabditida > Panagrolaimidae > Panagrolaimus > Panagrolaimus kolymaensis. The sequence continues at coordinate 79,766 of JAJQJQ010000096.1, read as the reverse complement.
ATTTAGTTAGGCCATAATTTTAAGTTTCGAATAAAAATTTCATCTTTTTCTGCTCACGGCGGTATAGCTTCAATGAAAAAGTGAAGTTCAAATGGAAATGAAAAATTTGGTCGTTGGTGGTCGAATTGCCAAAAACCAAAGGAAAAGCTATTTTTTTAGTAAAAAATGTCTGTTTTTTTGCATATTTAATTATAATTCTCTACGGATATTCAGTTGAAAAATATTGAAACTCTCACAGAATATGTAATCGAATATTGCGGATAAGATCGTGAAGATAGATTTTCATAAAAAAATCAATGAGCCGAAATCCTAGCGTAAGAGTTTTGAGCATTTTGGTCATTTTTACGTTAGAAAAAGTGATTTTTTTTGGAACTTTTTCAGAAACAATTATGGCTAAATTCATTAAGTTGCTTTAATTTTATTCTGTGACATTGAAAATCTATAATCTTATCTTGCCTACAAATTGGTGCAATCAGTTTTTCCGAAGACAATCTTTTTCCGAAAATCCTTACGTAAGAGTTTTTGGAATGCATGGAAACATAGCTTCTGCTTTGAAAAAAAGCAAGAAATTGTGATATTTTTTATTTATTTTTTAACCAAAATACATATTTAAAATAATAAAAACATTTTTTTCCATTTTTATGTGCACTTTTCTATAATATATGTATATAAAAAAATAAATCAATAACAATTTAATGTAAAAAATATTCAAAATTTCAATCGAAAAAGTAAAATGAAACATTTTTTTCAACACCAAATATTGAATTTTTAAATAGAAAATCTAGGATGCCATTCTTTTCTTTTGAGCTAATTCCTACTTTTTTGATAACATTAGTATCCCTGTTTACTTCAACAAAAATAGGAGCAACCTAAATATAATTTAATAATCGATTAAATAATTATTTTAAAAAATTACCAATGCTGGGCTTTTATATAGGCAAGCAGAAAGAATCTTTTCAATACTCAACCGCGATTTTCCATTTTCTTGCATAACTACACAAAGGATAAAAGGATTGTTTAAGGTAAGTTTTTTTGCTTCTATTAATTCTAGCAAGGCATCGAGGTTATTGGGAATAACAAATTCATTATCGTTGTCGATCTAAATGTTTCAACAATTATGAAAATATATGAATTATTAATAAATATACTTTTACTGATAAAGAAGAAAGAAAAGCTTACTTTAAAAATATTTTCTTGTATAAATTTCTTCCAATCTTTGCACTTTTTAATTTTAAATTGAAAAGTGTTATCTTCAAGGCTTAATTTGTATTTGTTAGAAAGCTTGAAAAAGTTTTTGAAAGTTTCCGCGCTTATAAACAACCTTATTATCAGGCATACAATGGTGTGCATACAAGAAGAATTCTTATAAATGCTTCAAGTATTTTAACATCATTAAGATTAGCTGGAATTGAAGAAGCCGATCAAAATGGAAGAATTGTTTCTTGTTGTGAGGCACTTATCTTGTTATCGAAAATACAAGATAAATCTGTAGCTCGGCGTTTAAGTGATGATGAGATAAATGAGCTTAAAGAAAATATTCGCAACTTAGAAGTTCACATGAAATCAAAGTTACCGCAAGTTAGCGTTACACAAAAATTTCATATTTTATTAAAACATGTTCCACCTTTTGTTGACCGCTGGAGAACTTTCAATTATTTTTCTGAACAGATAATCGAGCATATGCATTCTGTAATAAAACAATGGCTAAGAAGAATTGCCACTCATGATGAGAAAAAATTATGTTTGTTGGTAATGAGCTGGAGCTGGGAAAGGAATATATGCTTCGATGAAAAAGAAAGTTTACCAAATGAAGAAGTCAGAGGCTTAACTGATTCACAATTTCTTTGAATTCAAAGATAAAGTTTTATCATAATTTCTGTTTTTGAATTTTTTTATAATTCCCATGATTAAAAAGATATAAATTAACATATTACAGCCGAATTTTGTTATTTTTATATAAAATATTTTATGAAACTTTTGTCTTTTGGTTAAAAAATAAATAAAAAAATAAAAAATATCACAATTTCTTGCTTTTTTTCAAAGCAGAAGCTATGTTTCCATGCATTCCAAAAACTCTTACGTAAGGATTTTCGGAAAAAGATTGTCTTCGGAAAAACTGATTGCACCAATTTGTAGGCAAGATAAGATTATAGATTTTCAATGTCACAGAATAAAATTAAAGCAACTTAATGAATTTAGCCATAATTGTTTCTGAAAAAGTTCCAAAAAAAATCACTTTTTCTAACGTAAAAATGACCAAAATGCTCAAAACTCTTACGCTAGGATTTCGGCTCATTGATTTTTTTATGAAAATCTATCTTCACGATCTTATCCGCAATATTCGATTACATATTCTGTGAGAGTTTCAATATTTTTCAACTGAATATCCGTAGAGAATTATAATTAAATATGCAAAAAAACAGACATTTTTTACTAAAAAAATAGCTTTTCCTTTGGTTTTTGGCAATTCGACCACCAACGACCAAATTTTTCATTTCCATTTGAACTTCACTTTTATACCGCCGTGTGCTATGCGCTATTATTTTTTTTTGTTCTTCAAGCTTGAAAATTAACATTGACTGAACTTCCCCTCTCAAATATTTTTTATTCTTTGCTCTAGCACAAGCTCATTTTTCTTCGACAACATCATCCTTTCTTCCCTTTTCTCTTTCTTCCTCTCTTTTTTTTCTTCGTTCTCTTTCTTTCTCACACACACACGCCATTGCATCAACAACAGAGTCAGCAGCAGCAGCAGGAACGTAACAATGATGATTTCAAAACTCTTTTTTTTCTTCTTCCCTCATGCTTTCTATTCAAAAGAGAGAAGAAAGAATAAAGAACGTGAATGCGGCGTTGTCTGCAGCGCCTGGTACCGCTTGTTATGCAATTCTTTTTTTTCCTATTTTTTATTTTTTATTTTTTGCAAAGCTAAACAAAAATTTTTTTTCTTGTTCTTTTTTTATGGTATTTCCGTGGGCAAAAAAAAAAAATGGAGAGAGATAAAAATTAAAAATTTAAAAGCATGAAAGTTCTTAAATATTTTTTTAGATTTTTGTTATTAGAATCAAAGAAATTTTCGCAATAAGATGTCGAAAATATTAAAAATCCTTTCACTCAAGCCATGAAATAAAAATAAAAATATATAAAAATCATTGCAAAAAATTGCGTAATAAATAATAAGCAAAAAATTAAAATTAAAGAAGCAAAAAAACCCAAAAACAATTTAAAACTTACTCGCTATCACTCATAAATTTAATAATATTAAAATCTTTAGCAAAATAATCACCAAGTGGATCACCACCTAACGGATCACCATAGCCTGCTTCTTCTGAAAAAATTAAAAATAAATTTAGTAAATCATGGAATTTTTGGGGTTTCAACAATATTTCTAATTTGGCCATTCTTCGAAGAAGAAAAATTCATAAATTTTTAAAGCGATTTAATGAATTTTTGTCTAACAACAAAATGGATTTTATTCTCAGCGAAACCCCCATTATTATTAATGGATGCAACTTTTAATAATAAAAAAATAATAATAAACAAAAACATACCTTTGTTGTTCGCCATTAATAAATTTCATTAATTAAGAAGAAAAAAATTATTTAGAAAATATATTTAAAATTTTAGGCAGGCAGCAAAATAAATAGAAAAAAAAAGCAAAATACGTTGTTGCTGAAAAAGAAGGAAAAAGGTTGAATGAATGCGGGTTCTTTCTTTTCTTTTTTTTTGTAAACCAAACGAAAAAAATAAAATAAAACGCGAAGGAAAAAAAATGAACGTTTAAAAAAAGAAGATGGGGAAAAGAGTTTTTTTAAAACCTCTGTGACTGACTGACCTATGTGGAGTTTATCTTTAAAAAAAAAAGAAAGAGAAAAATATAAAGAAAGGCCAGAAGGAAAAAAATAAAAGATGTAAATTCAAGACTTAATAATAAACACCTGCTAAATATTTTTTTATGGAATAGAGGGAAAAAATTGAAAATAGCAGTTTTTAATTTTGAGGAATTGAAAGGGGAAAAAATAACTAAAACTAAAAATATGAAGATGAAGGTTAAATGTAAATGAGAGAGATGTGTTCGAGAAAAAAAATATCCATAAACAATAAATTTTGATATTTGAAAGAGAAAAAAAACTCTGAGGATAAAAAGGAAGAAATGAAATCGGATCGTTGAAGATAACGAAAACCATAAATAAAAAAAATTGCTGCATTTTTTTGTGTGGTTGTGATAAGAAATAAAATTCATTTTAAACCGAAGCCACACATCACAAGCTTTTATTAATCCCAAATTTAAAACTTTATCTTTAAAAAATTTGCTTCAAGAATACGGGGTTTTTCCAACCCAAAAGTGATAAGTTGTAAACAGTATTTTTAAAAATGGTTAGTAAAAAAAAGTTTCATTGAAAAGAAGTTCAAAAGTCAAAGCAGAAAAACAACAACATTTATTTTGTTCTCAAAGGCATAAACATTTACTTGGAAGGAAAAGAAAAGAGAGGAGAACTTCAATGTTCCAAACAAACAAAAAACAATAAAAAAAGTAAGTTTTATAACACAAGAAAAAAGTTTTCAATAATACGAAATAATATTGAAAAAAAATTACAAACGACAGACGAGAAAAAAAATCGAACAAAAAAATCATTGAATTCTTTTTCTTTACTCCCTTCCTTCTCTTCTTCTTTTTTTTTGTTGCCTGAGAGGTCATCGGTCGTCGTCATCGCCGCCGCATTTATTTATTTCTATTTTATTTTTATTTTTTTTGCTGTGTCCGTTGTTGTTGTGTCGTCGTCGTCGACGACCGGCCAGCCGGCTTGCCTGCCAGCCGCCATTGGTTTTTTACTCGACCCTGAGTTAGTTTGAATGAATATATGAATGTCCTTTCTCCACATCCGCTGCTGCTTGCTGCCCCTTCTTTATTTGGCTGCCAGCATTTTTCATCCATTTTCCAACAAAGGCAAAAAAGGGCAAGCCCGAGAAAAAAGAAGAAAAGAATTTACTTAGTTTGCAATTTTTTTTTCGGGGCAAAAAGAAAAGAAAAAATAAAAATAAATAAATAAATGGGAGGAGGAGGATAAGGAGCCGGCTCGAGCCAGCCACCGGCCTTTTCGCTGGCTGGCTGGCTGATGATGATGTTTGCCGCACTTTTTTTTTCCACTAACAAAAGCAACTCCCTCTCTCTCTCTCTTTCTTTCAATCTCGTATTTTTTTGAGAAAAAAAGGGTGATAGAAAACAGAAAAAAATATAACAAAAATTATAAGAGAAATATGAGTGAAAAAAGAAAAAAGGGAAGGAAAAAAATAGTGTGTGCGACGGCAGCGTGGAGTTTTTTAAGTTGATGGTTTTCAAAAAAAAAGAAGGCTAGGGTTAACAAAAAAAAAACAGGAAATAAACAAGAAGAAGAAAAAAGTGAACGGAAAAAAGAAGGGATACTTGCTTTTGAGTTCTTTTTTTTGACGTTCGTTCGTTCGGTGGCTTTGAATTTTGATTGAGAAAATCATAAAAAACAAAGAAAAATGTAACTAACAAAATTTTTAGTGATAAAAAAGTAAAGATGCTTTTTTACAATAAAAAATAAGTTGGTAAAGCTCGAGGATAAATATTCATTCATAAATCACACAAATTCTTCACCCAGAGCATTTAAATAATCATGTAATTATTTATTAGTTTAAGATACAAATTCCACACAAATCTTCCCTATTTTTTGTTTTTGATATCAGACAGATTTTAAAGTTTTAACCCTCACGCTTTTTTTCTTTCTTCTCATTTCTGACTCCAACTACATATGACCATTAACAGAAGAATCAAGAAACTTCATCGAAAGATCTTTAACATGCACATTCATTAATTTTGGGGTAATAGAGAGCACATTGCGATTTTCAACGACGTAAACCCGGTTCAGTTCAATGGGATACTGTATTATGCGTATTAACATTAAATATATATTATGAAAAAATAATTTTATTTTTATGGTTTTGGATGTTAGACCCTAAAGTGCTCAACATTTATTTTTATAGGATTGTAAACGTGCTATCTTTCTTGATGACAATTATGCTAAAGCTCATGGTCGTATGGGATTCATCGCTTTATGTCTTAGCAATTACTTTGATGCTGTTGAATGTTACAAAAAAGCTCTTGAATTGGATCCAACCAATGAAAGTTACAAAGAAAACCTTGCTCTTGTTGAAGCTAAAGTTCGTGATCCTTATCAACCTTAAATCTGTTTTGTTATGCATATTTTTCTATTATGTCTTAATTTTTTTTTTGAGCTTTAAATTTTACATTGTTCTATATTTAAGTATACTGTATTTTATATCTAATAATATATTCTTGTTTTTGTAAACCTTTGTGTTTAAAATTATATCTTGTTTCATAATATAGTTTAATTGAGTTTATGAAGACTTTTAACACTATCCCACTATCTTTTTGTTATAAGCTACCTAACAACTTATTCATGTTATTATTAGTAATCATAAAAATAATTGTAAATGAATATCACCATGTCATAACCTTAAATTTGAGGCGATTAATATTTTGTTTGTTACAATCTTGGTTCATGTTTTCATGAGCTAAATCATGCGTCTAAAAGCTTTACAAGCAAATTTATCCCTCATTTTTGATTGCTTTTGGCAAAAAGCGATAGAACATGGCCACTCAAAGTTTTCAATCAAAAAATTGTGTTAAACTCTTCAATGAACTCCTTACATCTTTTGTTTCTTCTTTTAAAATGTCAAAATTATGGGTAGTAATAAAGCAATTTGGTAAAGCTATTGGTATTATCTGTACGCCTATTGCATTATGTGAAATTATTGGACATCCAGCAACTGTTGTGGGAGCTTCAATGGAGGTAATACTTTCTTTCGTCTTTTTTATTTATTCAAAGTTAAAATCTTCTTACATTTTTTAGCCAACTCTGATAGGAAACAACGCTCGATGGTGGGAAAATGATATTGTATGGTTGAGTAAAATTAATACATATCCAAAAAATGGAGAAATTTATACTTATATGTAAGTCTTTACTTTCGTTAATATTAATTCAACCACAACTTTTAGATGTCCACGAGATCCAAAAGTTCAACACATCAAAAGAGTCTATGGATCTCCAGGTGATTTGATATAATTCAAAGCTCGTCCATCATTTGTGTTAAATGCTTTTGAATATTGGATGCAATCAGATAATTCTAAAGTTGGTCAAGATTCTCGAAGTTATGGTCCTGTGAATTTTGGTTTATTTCAAGCTAAAGCAACATTTATTCTATGGCCTCCAAAAAGATTTGGTTCAATTGATAAAAGAAAAGTTCAAGTTCAAATTCGAAAGCATTACTAGTACTAGATGATTATTTTAGATACCCGAGTTTTAAAAGAATAAGTTTTAAATGAAAGACTAATAAACATAATTTCTGAAAGACTTTTACAACAAATGTGTGTGTTTTTTGAAAGACATGAGTGAATGCTAAATTGAAAGATTTTTAGGTTTTACACCGGGTTTACCTCGGCTATGTTCTACGTTATTAATACTATGTGAATATAAGCAATTTGATCCAAATGGACACCATTTGGGTTCGTTGAGAAGGTAGCGACAAAGCTTTTGTGAAACAAGTTTACGATGATTTTGAAAGAGTTCTTGCTTTTCGTTTATGTCTTCAACCCAATAATCAGAAGGGATATATTAATAACTAATAACTCGACAGATTGGGCAACTTCTGAAAAAATGATAAAATTTTAGTTTGAGCTTTATCAACTGAGTCCATACTTTGTGGTTTCTTTTGGATGTGTTGTTGTCGTTCGCCATCGTCTAATGCATGGAGCACAAAAGACGTGAGAACAAGATTGCATAATTGCAAATCGATTCATTTGTCCCACAACTTTTCCATGACAAATTATGCAAGTTTTTGAAAACGAAGGATTCGAATAACGACGTATCATTGCAGCTTTTGAACTTTCACATATTTCGCTATGGTGTTCACCTGTAAAATCATCGGGAGGAATAGCGAATAAAGCACAATTAGGGCACAATTTTCCATGAACGTGAGGACAATCCAATCCTCTTCGACAAAAACCATATTCATAGAAAAATCGGCACAACATTTTTTCACTTTCAAACACCATTTCATTGTTTGATGGTTGAATGTGAAAGTTTTAACCTTCACGCTTTTTTTCTTTCTTCTCATTTCTGACTCCAACTACATATGACCATTAACAGAAGAATCAAGAAACTTCATCGAAAGATTTTTAACATACTCATTCATTAATTTTGGGGTAATAGAGAGTTTGTTGGAAAAATAATATAATTAATTAGTTTAGAATTTGCTAGTGCCATACTGATCAGAATTTCTTTCTTCATTCTTTTGTATCCAAAGATTTTTAAAACATGTTTATTATATTATACAACATAAACGAAACAAAAAACACAATAGAACAGTTAACAAAATTACAAAAATTAACAACATCTTTAATAATAATAACACAATCAATATTTAAAAGCTTACAAGCTTCTTTGAGTCCATTGTTAATTCGATCTCGTTCATCAGGACTAAAATCACTGAAAAGTCGAAATCCAAGTTCAGTTGGCTTCTTTCCAGTTTCTTTTTTGATTGCTTTGATATGATGCTTGAGAAAGAGAGCCATCAAAAAAGTTGGAGTTGCTTTTCGTCTTCCATGACAAGTGTCAAATTCGAGTAAAATTGGGTTCTCAGGATCGCTAGTAACTTTGAAGCCCCATTTTGGATTCACTTTGATGTTGTCAAGCGGCATTGAAAGAAGTTTAATCAAATCTGAAAACAAGTATTATTTTAAAGGGAACTTAAACTTTTGGACATACCGTATACCATGAATGGATCATTGTCTTTGACTTTGGTTAAATCAGCAACAATTGCAGGTTTTTCACTTTCAAAACAAAGATAAAGATCAATTCCATATAGTCCTAAAATCAACAAACATGCTTACTTAAATAATCAAAAAAAAGTAACATACCATACCATGATTTCAAGAAAACATATCCATTTTTATCACGAATACAGATAACTGAAGAATTATCATAGAAACCAATTACAGGAATATTCCAACCAATTTTTGATGAAAGTTTCCGAGGGAAGTTTCTAATTTCAGGATTGATGAAAAGTTCTTGATACAGGAATAACTTATATTTATCCATGATTTTGAAAAATCCAAACAGAATGTGAAGTTTTGAATGAAAAAGACTCTAAAAAAAGAAGATAAATTTCTTTCATTCAATTTTTTTTAGGCTTGAAACTTGAAGCAACAACCAATCGTTACAGGAAACAGATGGTTTTTGTTTTTCAGAGGATATCGTATCATAGCCTCTGATTTATGAAAAACATTCGATCGAATTAGTTTTTAATAAAAAAAATCCTTATTGGCTGTTCGTATTTATTGACAGCCTTTATTTTTCAAAATTAAGCCTTGATACTTGTCTCTTTGCATTAAATTACTTTTTCTTTTTTCGACTCTGAAAATGTCAGAGAAATTTACAATGGATTTATCTGATAAACTCCTCTCCTTTATCGATGTCTCTTAATTAATTTTATGTTGCTGGAAAAGAAAATTTCAAGATAGCTTTGGATTATTATTTCTCTCAAACATTTTCTTTAAACCTTTAAGATAAAAATAAATGCTTCTATTGGCTTTGATCGAAAAGCTTATATGTACCTCCTATTAACAAGGATAAGAATATCACTCATTTAATAACAACCACATCAAAGACTTCTTTATTCAATAATTTTTCAGGAGATTAGTTTCCGTAATCTAAAAATATTACGGTATTTGAAAGCCCACATAAATTCAACACCACTAAATCTTGACGCGAAAGGTGGTTCAAGCATTCAAAAAATTTAACGTAAAAAAGCAAACAAATTTCATTGCTTTTTTTTTGTCTTTCATCGTTGAAACATTTGAGAAATAAAGCAACTTTAACAATTTTTTCAAGCTTATTATTATCACCTGAATCTCTTGAACACAGAAAAATATGCCATCACTTGATCTATATGTATTAGATGAAATCTTTCAAGAAGTGAAAATTCGAAGCAACGACAATGAAGATGATGAAGTTTCAGATGCTCTGCCTTTGGCTAATTTTATGCTTTCTGGAAAAGCTGAATTCAATTTATGTATAAATTATTATATGAAAATGAAAATGAAAGAAGCTGTAATTGGAGAAAAATCTGTTAGCTTTAGAAATGTAAGTTTATGATTTTCATGGATTCTCAAGGTTCTAATCATGAATAATTTTTCAGGTCAGAGACGAAGAATATATCTTTTCTCGAAAGTTTCCATTGTTTAATGCTATGTGTACAATATTGATGGCATCTGTTGAGAAGATTACTTGTTTTAAAAGCTATCCAAAAGATTTGCCTTTGTTTAAGAATGTTAAAAGTAAGTTTTTTTCCTTACATTTGCTGCAACTCATGTATCAACGTTTTTCAGGTTTGAAAGAATTTACTTCTGATGCTTTCATTCTTCTCAATTTTTCTAAAGATTTCGTTCAAATTGGTCATGTTGATAAAATGGAATTGATTACACAACTGAAGGACTTAATGGTACGCTTTATATTCGAAGGGATTCTCGTTTTATATCAACTTTTAGAAAATTCATAATCTTCCATTTCCATGCCGAGAACTGTACATCAAAGATCTTGGATTTCAACGGTTTATGAAAACAAAGTTCACGAAGTAAGTTTTTCTTTGCTTTACATACAAGTTCACTTTCTACCGTATCCTTTTTTTCAGGTTTACATCTCTCAGTAACGATTTCGCAACCGTTGGAAGGTTTGTATCGTTTTTACTCTTGCTCAACATGATTCTTGATGTTTTAGTAAGAACTTAGAAGCAGTAAAGAAATTGACTATTGATGACTACATTAATGATACCGATGTTGGAAGTATCAAATTCAAAGAAATTGCAACATGTTTTTCTTCAAAGTTTGGTAAACTGGAAAGCTTGACCATTGTTTTCATTATCTTTATGGAAGATAAACTCGATGTTATGGAGCATTTGACTCTTGAATATTTGGCTGAACTTGGTAAAGAACTTCCTATGGCTGGCTTCCAACTAAAGATCAACTTTGAACTTTATTTATCTTGTATCAAACAAAATCATGTAAGCTTGCTTTTGTTGCTTTTCATTTTCTGAATCTACCGAAACTTTTTTAGGTTCAATTTTATGATAATCTCGTCCAAGATGAACGATTTGAAGTCAATCAAGAAGAAAGAACAGCAAAGCAAATTATTGATGCGGGTAAATGCAAAATGGATATTTTGTTCTCTTTTGGTTAATCTGATGGACGATTGGTGTTTTTTATGTATGTAATGTTATAATCAACAATGAAAATAACGCAACTTCTGAACCAGTGAATATATTTTTTGTTTTTGCATAGTGTAACCATAATTTAAGCTTTTTTTGTTTGTTTATTTGTTTGTTTGTTGAATAAATGATGGAAAACTGGTTGTGTTATGTAATTCGTTTAAAGTGTTTTCTTGCAATATAAAATCGCGAATGGTTTGTAACATTATGTGTATTGTTGCTTAACAGAGAGCTTTCAAACTTGGTAGTATGAGTTCCATTCTTTTTTTGGCGGAGATGGCCGCTGATATGGATGCCATTAAAGCTATTAGTGCATTTTACTATTGTGATTATGCTTGACCGTTTGAATTTGTACATATGGGAGCAATGCATGGCACACTAATGCTTCATTCCATGTTGATATGTTTCTTGCTTGGTTGATGAGAGTCAAAGGTGTTAAACTAGTTTATCAATTAATTGCTAATTTGTCTTACTGATGTGCCTCTTTTGCAGTTGATATCAAAAGCATACTAAAGAAATGGTGCAACAAAAAAAGAATGTTTACTTTAGCTAGCCAGCCATCTTTGAATAAAGATCTTTTTTCATTGAACCTTTTTCTGCTTTTTTTTAAATCATTTTTCTGATTCATGATTGCCGCTCTCTTTTATGTGTGAGGCATTTAATTTTATCGATCTCTCAATTAAATTTTTATTAATGTTATTAATTATCAGCGCGTTGTTGTTGTCGTCGAAGAAGTTATTGTCAAAAGATTCATATCAATAAGATGACTGACTGACTTACTTTTTGATTTTGACTCTTTAATATCAACAACAAAAAAAAGCTTCCATATTTATTTTTAGTTAATTCAATTGAATGAATAAAAGTTTCTCGTTTTTTCTCTGTCAAATATTTATTATTAAACGATAATCATTGATGGCGGATTAACGAAAGTCCCAAAAAAGTGTGCATCCATCCAACTTTCACTTTTTTTACTTGTTGCATCATCCATCGATCTCGTCGTCGCAATATTTGTTAGTTTTATTTTTTATTAAAAAAAGAAGAAGATAAAAATGAAAAAATATTTAAACCCAAAATTATTATTATTTATATTTATTTGTATAATTTTTTCTGTCATTTTTACTATTTATCATAATAATCAAAACCTTTATAATAACGATGATAGCGGCGAAGTAGTGGCAACAATGGAAGTGAAGCCTGGTTTTGTTCATGAAAGATGTCAAGGTGATGAACGACGTTTATGTGTTCCACCTTTTCATGTATTTGAAAAGCGATTTAGGGTAAAAATTTATTGGGATTTTTAGTTGTTGGTTAACAAAGTTCAGGTAAATTTATGGTTCCAGAAAAACTGGGTTTTTTTTGTTTTAAGGATACTGTAGGATAACGAGCACACATAAATTTCCATCCTTTTTTACACTTATTTTAAAAATCCATTTTGTTTCTTTAAGTTTTTTTAGCATCAAAACAACCAACTCTTTTTTTTTAGACAGCTTCCAAATACAAAATTAATGTATGCGTGATAGAAAAAAATTTATCCACCATTTTAACTGCCATTTTATGTTATCTTCATAATGAAGAAAAATTTATTGAAGCTAAACGAAATATCAATAATGAAGATTTTCATCATAGATTTTGTCGAACTAATAATGAAGCATTAGATTTAAATATAATGGAAAAGAAATTTCAAATTCCTTTAATTGAATGGACTCATTTAGTGGCTGTTAGAGATCCAGTGGAAAGATTTATTTCAGGTTTCACTGATAAATGTTTATTGTAAGTTGCTGCTTGAGTAAATTTGAAAAAGCGTTTTAGAATGATTAAGGTTCCCATAAAAAATTTTAGTACTTTGATAAAACTTTTTTAAGGGAAAAAGTATGGCTTAAACGTCGAAGCCTTTGCAATGGATGTAAAACGAATGTAACATGTTTTATTGAAAAAGAATATATTCGAATGATGCAATATTCAAATGGCGTGGAAATGAATACATTTGATGATCGACATTTTTTTCCACAAACTTGGAGATGTCAATTTTATGAATATTTTCGTAAATTTAAAATTTTACATTATTCAAGCAAAGGTAAGAAAGAAAATGCCCAAATCTTCAAAAAAATTAAAAATTTTATTAATCAAAATACTCTAAGGAAAATTATTAAAATTATTGCATTCTGCTATTTTTTAGAAACAAATAATTTTATGAAACAATTTTATGCCATTCTTCGATCATCAAATGTCACAGAAAATTCAATAGAATTTATTGATCAACAAATGCATGAAGCAAGAACAATTCATACAACAAGCGGAAAAAATGAAAGACGCGCAATTGAAAATGAAGTTAAAACAAGTGAAAGAATTATGACACTTTTAACTCGAATGTATTATTATGATTTTTTATTGTTTGGGTTTTCATTACCTCCAATACCAACCCCATCATCATTAGTCGATAGCAAAATGAAATAAATATATTTTTTTTCTTTAAATATTAGGATTATGGAAAATTTGCTGGCATAAAGCTTTATGAAAAATTAAACCTTTTTTATTTAGTTATCAAAGCTTGTTTTATTTCTTTTAAGCTACCGTAAACCATCACCTTGAAGAAGAAAAAAAGGTGTTTGCTTAAAACCATTTTTTATAGCTAGCATCCATGATGATGAGTTTGAATAAAGTTTGAGTAAAATTTAAACGATTTCCTTTCATCAAAAAAAGATTAAAGATTTTTTATGAAAATGAGATAATAAACACATTCGTTTTTTATAGGTGGTGGAGATATATTTTTAGCTTTTAATCCACCAAAAATAAGGAACGTCAGTTATGGATTCCATTTAGTGTTTCTTCAACAAAACTACATAAAATTTCGATACCAAAAAAGTTGTTCTAAAAATGAAAAGAAAGAGAGGTGAAACATAATTGCAACAACAACTAACTGGTAAAAAGCCGAAAAGAAAAAGGAAATCATGAAATGGAAGCATAATGATAGGACTCAATATTTTTGCTTTTAAATGTATGTTTTGAATGAATAAATGTTTCACTAACTTACTCGTAAAAACCATGATTTATGCTTGTAACTATAAGTTTGTTTTCCAGCATGAAACACCAACACCTAACATAATTCAGAGTTAAGATTCATTAAACAAATAATTGTAAGCATCCTAAATAGCAACAACGACTAATGTGGAAAAAACTTCAAAACAACATTTTTACGATAAAGAAAAGAAAATTATTTACTCACTTTTTGATCAAACAGACAGATTTGAAAGGTTAAAAAAACAACAACAAGGCTATCTCATCCTGATGTTCATCTTTGTTATGGGATAATAATGTTGCTGCTGCTGCTGTTTAAAATTCCATAATTTATTCAAAAATAATTAAGTCTTATGCGGAAATTACAGTGTCCATCCATCCATTTATTGAGCCCAATTTGAAGCTCAAATTAGCTTACAACTTTTTTCTTCAAACTTTTCTTCTTCGTCGTTTTTTTCATTTTCAAAAAATACTTTGTCTTCTTCTCATTCGTGTTCGAAATTTTTTTCTGATCATTCTATTGAATTTTTATTAACATCCATTTGCTTTTAGATCTATCAATCTTAATCATGGGGAATCAATTAACTTCACCATCAAAGGCGTGGATCGAACTTCGCGCAGAATATCAACAATTCGTTGAAAGAAAGAATATCACATATGATTATGAAGCTGTGAGCAATTTATTTACTTTTTGATGATTATTTTTAATCTTCTTCATTTTAGGAAACTGGACTATTTGAAGATTGGGCATGTGTTATCGACGTTGTTACATCAAAAAATGGATCAAAGTATTATGTTATTGGTGAAGTGAATTCATGTCGTGTCTTCTTCCTTTTACATGATCCAACTGAACCAATTTATGAAGCTCTTCGTCCTGGAAAGGTCGTTAAGACTAAGAAGAATAGAATTTTGGAAATTTCAACATTCAATTATGTGATTCCCAAGGATACTAACTGCATCGGTCGTAGACGACTTCCAGGTGTATGTCTTTGTTTTTAATGATGCTTTTTCTCTCTCTTATGCTTGCTTTCTTTTTCAGTTTATTGCAAATTTCGTCTTCAACGAAAATCTCGATGAATGTAATTACTTTATTGGGAAAGATCCTATCGACACAATTATCAATGGAATCCGTGAACCTCGTGGGAATGAAAAATCCATTAATGAATGCTTTTCAAATAGGAAACTACCATGTACTCTTCAACCAAATATGGTTTATCGTAGAAATGTCGTGCCTCGTCTAACTTGTGATCCAAACAATCGTGCTGAACAATTTTATGCTCGAGAAGATCTAACTTTCGTATGGATGCCTCGACAGATACTTGGTTACTGGTTTGGGGATTTAGAAAAAATTGCACCAAAAATTGTAAGCTATTTTCGTTTGATGAGGAAGGAGTCATTGTAATTTTACTTTTTTTAGACATGGAAGATTCCTCGTCATTCAATTACAACATGGGATCAACCTGATATTGTTCCTGCAAATGTAAGTCGTTGACTTTTTAAACCTCTAATAACTCTTTTGTTATCTTTTAGAGTACGTTACGTGGATGTTTCATTGATACAAACACGATTTATCTCGGAAGTTCCATGCACACTCTAGCATTCTACGTTGGTTTTCCATTTGCTGATATCCATGCAAGAATTGGTCAAGATTTAACTGCATCGGTTTTTTTCGACGAATACCTTCAACGATATGTGGTTTTCAAAGTCGAGCTTCATGTTCCTCCATTTGTATTGCTTCCTGATGAAGTAAGTTTAATGGATTCTTAGTTGTTTTGATTTGATTAATCGTTTTATAGAATGATACCGGGATATTTCGTTCTCGAGTGGATAAGAAAGCTGAAAGAAGAGTTGGCCGTTTCTGGTGTCATTGTTATATGTTTGGTTATATCTTTGATCGCTATGCTTGTATTCCATTGAACGTTCATTCAGAAGCTGTTATATCAATCAAAGTAATCAGAAACGCTAATCCATATTCTCTCACATCACTTGAAGCTGTTCCTGATCCTGATAATGGTTTACCTGCTAAACATTTGCTTGAAAAAATTTCTGTGCGTCTTTTTTTCTAACTTTTTTGCTTCATTAAAACCTTTTCTTTTTAGGGAACTGCTATCATTGCAACTGCTGAATACCTTTATTGCAGTGATCATGAAACAGTACTTATTTGGCATAACAAAGAAGAATTCAAATCTTTCCTTGGGCACTTTGTAAAATTCAAGGCCTATCGAAATGATGCTCTTAATCGATATGAAATGGGATCTTTTCGTCTTCAAAGTGATATCGAACCAATTCCACATGAAATGTTCGTCAATAAACCATGCGTGAGTTACTTTTTTTATGGTTTTCCATCATTTTAAACTATTCCCTTCTTTGTTTCAGTTTCGATGTCGTGTTGTTATGAAACGTTCTTTTTATTACAATGATTTGTTCGGTGTTATTGGAACCAAAGCTTTTCGTCGAATTACAAAGAATTCATCTTACTTTTCCGTCTTCTTCATTGGTGATCAACTAGATGCTCAAACGAATTTTGCTGAATATGAACAACCTTCATACCCTGAAGATGATTATTATAGTTTGAGTGATTATGATTTCTAAAAATTGTTATTATTGTTGATTATATTTTTGTTTACTTTTTTGTTATGTTTGTTTGTTTTCATATTGTAATAAATTATTAAAAACCAAAAATGTCTTTTATTTTGAAACGAGGAACTATGGAAAGAGGAGGAGGTCATCATCCACTGCTGGATGCTTTTCCAGTTAGGCAGTCTTACGATAAACCATAAGTGGAAGAAGAAGAAGAACATGAACGATCAAGAAAGATTCAGAAAGGCTTTTATGCTATTTGGAATCATTTTTAGTTTGATGGATTTGCGAGGGTTTTTGTTCGAAATGTTGCTTGGCAATGATTATTATAATAACTCAACAACTATTGTCTAAGTTGTTTGAATATAAAACACCTTTTCAATTGACGTCATTGCATTAATATTGCGTCGATGGGTGTTCCACTATTTTTCCTCAATGTTTGAAACGACTATGTAAAAAACAAGTACCATTGCTTTCTTCCAAACTTGCGTTTTTGTCATAAACTTTACTTACAAAGTTTACAACGTGTTGGATTATGAGAAAAAAGAGAAAGATAAGAAGAAACGATTAGCATATTCAAGGCAATATGAAGAGACACATCCAATTTTAGATTAAGACATGCAACAAGGACGAGATGCAAACAAAGTGAATTTTAGTCAACGGAAATCAAAAAAGTTGGTGAAACAACCTCAACATTTTGGTACAAATACAAAAATTTTTTTCGTCATTTTTCCTTTATCCTCCTTAACTATTCATTTTTTATGTGTACAGAATCTGCCACAAGCTTGTTATAATTGTAAAAAGCCTTTGTTTGATATGTATGAGCCAACCATCTAAATGGAAATTATGTGCTTCATTTTGTTCAACTGTAATGACCGATATTCCTTTAACCAATGCTATAAAAAAGCCACGCATCAGGCAACAGTAGCAGTCACTTATCAATGGAGCCACATCGTTGATGGAAGACGCTAACTAAGTACACTAATGCAACCCAACTTCAACTCATACACATCAAAAAACGACAACAAAATTTTATTAAAATGCATAAACAATTACAAAATAAAAAGCTTTGAAACAAATTATCAATAATAGCCCAATATTAATATTATGAACATTGATTTAGATACGATCAGCAGGTTTGTAAGGTTGAGGTTCGCATTCATGTTCATCATTGGCCCAAAAATATTGTTCTCCATTTTCATCATATTCAAGTGATCCACGGACGGTATTCTTCATCTTTGTAACACAGTTAGAGCAACGATAGAAATGTCTTTGACGAAGATAAGCGTAACATTTGTTTTCAGGAGCAAAAACAACAACTTTATCATGGATTTTTGCTGGGTGAATTTCATACTCACCAGCAGAAAACTTCCGTTTGGTCGTAATTACGTTAGTATAACGTCGACGAGGTTTTGAGGAGATGCTACAAAACAAAAATAAAGATAATTCAAGAATATTAAAAAACATACTTATTACGATCCATTTCACGGATAAAGTCTTTATCATCGCCATCAGAGTTTGATACGCTATCATCAAGGAATTTTTCAGGTTGATTGGCTTTAACATCACGAGAATCTGATTCGCCCTTTTCTTTCTTCTGTCCTCTATGATTATGTTTTGTCTTCTTTTTAGGAGGCATTGATTCAGGAGAAGAAGCTTTGACAGTCTGAAAACAAAATAAGTTATTTATTGCAAAAATGTTTAACTTTTATGCTTATGGTCATAGGTAATCCATTGAGTAAACAATTACAACCAGCTCAAGACCTAGAATAATAAAGAAAAAAATAAAACGATACCGTTTGTGAAACAACAGGCTTAGAAACACGATTTGGACTATTGTCAACAAGACGTGAATCTTCTTCCGAACGACGAAGAACTTGTGATGAGAAGCTTCCATTATAAGAACCATGTTCATGAGAAAAAGAAGGAAGTTCAGAAATTGAGGTTTCGGACAGTGGTTCAGCTTCAACTTCTTCTTCTTTCTTTGGGTTGTTACCAGCATCGATGGGTCCAGGAACAAAAGAACGTTGATCTTCAGTATAACTACCAAATAAGTTATTAAAGTTGGACTTTGGATCAGGAGGAGTAACGTTATCATCACTTTCAGATCCAGTATCTGAATATTCTTCAATAACATCATTGAAAGTTACATGAGCTTTTCGCTTTCTAGACTGAAAAAAACGATAATTATTGTCATAAATATGAGTAAATTTTATACAAATGGATCAACATAATTACTGAGTCTTCTAATAAAACCATCTCCAGTGCTTTGAGGCTAAAAAGAAACAAACGTGAGATATAAGAAAAAAGATTTAAAAAAACCTACTCTTGGAAAAGCAGAAGGATATGTAAGACGACTATGATCAGTGAAAACATTAAGTGCAGCTTCTCCAGAAAGACGTCGAACTTGTGGTGAGAAGCTTCCATTATAACCACGTTCATGAGTAAACGAAGAAACTTCAGCATTAGAGGCTTTACGAATTTGATCAGCTGAGTTGTTACCAACATTGAGAGATTGAGAACCAAGCGATCGTTGTTTATCATCAGTATGGCCAACAAATGAGTTGTCAACATCCGAACTTGGTTGAGAAGGAGAATGAGCGACGTCGGCAGCTTGTTGTTTTCCAACAACCTGTAAAATAGCGAATTTTATTTGAATAAAACGTTTAATAAAATTTATTACCCGATTATTATCGCGAGCTGCAAAGAAATGAGCAGTTTTACCCTCGTTTAAAGATTGGAGTTCATGTTCCATTTTATGAATCTAAAACGTTACATGTAAAAATGTCATCTTATAACTTAAAAGAACAAACCTTTTCTTGTTTGGCGCTATTGTCAGATCGGACTTCAGTAAGTTCAGCTTCAAAAACATTAACTTTACGTTGATAGCATTCGTTGTCTTCTTTGAGTCGCTGATTCTAAAACAAAGACATCATTTATAATCCTTAAAAGAATATGCTTACCTCATTCAAAAGACGGCTCTTATCTGTTCGAAGGTCAGATAATTCTCTATCCATTTGACCAAACTTTTCTGAGATACTTTGAAGATGCTTTGAATCATGATTCTTCGCACTTTTGATAGCTTCTTCTAGTTGATTTTTCAAATCAGAAATCTATAAACAAAAAACTTTAAAAACTCAGAGAAAGAAAAAATATTCACCAACATGTTGATGCAAATCACCAGTTGCTTCATCTTTCGCTTCCTTGAGCAAGAATTCCAAATCATGGTTTGTTTGACGAAGTTGACTGCTTTCATTGGTCACTTTTTCATAACGAAATTCCAAGTGGGCAATTCTCTTCTTGAGTTGTTGAACTTCATCTGATGCAGCAGCAGCAGCATTACCATCAGGAGTTGATGGTAAATGAGGAGATTCCTTTGCAAGACTTTGAGAGATCATCATCGAAAAAGTACCTGAAACAAAAAAGGGTTTAAAAAATTATTAACGTTTAAAAAAAGGGGAAGGAAGAACACATTTTAGAATAACAAATGTAAAATTTTTTATGTTACAAAAAAAGTGTTCAATCGAAGTTCAAAACTTTTCTCAGTAAGCTTGCAAACGATCGCGCTGAGACTTCGAAATGTTTGATTTTTGTTAAAGCTTTTTGACAAAACTCATTCATTTCATGGCTTTCTTTTTATTCAAATCATTTTGTTGTTATGTTTTATTTTTTGGAGGAATATTGTTTTGGAATTCATAAGTTTTAGTCTCCAGTATTTTTAGATAAATAAAGTTTGAAAATTTATCTTTTGACAAGTGTTTAATTGTTTGTTTGTTTTTTGGCTTGAAAATGTATCATATAAAGCGAGGAAAAACAAAAAGTTTTCGCTTTTTGGAACCGTTTCACCAAACCACCTCTTTTTTTGTAAATTGATGGAAAAAAAATTTACTAAAAAAGCAGTGCACTTTTTGTAAATGGCTTTTTTGCGGGGCAATGCCAATTTACAAAAAGTGCACTGCTTTTTTTGTAAATTTTTTTTCCATCAATTTACAAAAAAGAGGTGGTTTGGTGAAACGGTTCCAAAAAGCGAAAACTTTTTGTTTTTCCTCGCTTTATATTTTCTTGCAACTGCTACAAATACAAATATCGTGGTTCACTTTTTTGAGTCTTTAATATTATTATTTGGTGATGGACTATTTTTTAAGAGAAATATAAAGGGTTATTTATAAAGAAAAAGGTTTAATTTTGGAGCAAAATAAGTATGTAAGCACTAACATCAATATATTTTAATAACACCTATAATTAACTAACTAACTAACTGCGTAAATGAAGCTTAGATCATGAGAAATGAACAACAACAAAAATGAATGTTTAAAAGGATGAGAAAGTAAACAACTTTTATATAAATACACCGAACAAGGAAAAATAAGGCCACCAATAAATTAGGAACTAATGAATACCAAAAAGAGAAAAAAAAACATATTAGCTTTTAGATTCTATGAAATTTTAAAGGTTCCATTTTTTGAGGCAGTTGTAATTTATCGATTTTGATATTTTTCAAATGTAAGTTTGAAGATGTGAAAGGAAGAGAGAAAGGGTTAGGTCAAATAATCCATAAGCTAGTCTAAAAAATACAATACTTTCATGGGCATTTTTTTGTGGCTTTGCAGTTTGTATTTTTTTAACAAAAAAAGTTTGATTAAAATTTTAAAACATCCATCCGCTTGTTTCATTCATTATCGTTGATTTAATTTGTCTTAGAAGAGCTCGATCCACTTAAAGTTGTTTTTGAAGCAACTTGGTTGGTAACAATCATATTTGTGAAAAGTGGAGCTGCTGCAAATGTTGGTGGTTCTAAAGTTGTGTAAAATGATGCTCGTTGTTGAATATTATTAGCAGCACCTTTGGTCGTCGATGACTTTTTCTTTGATTTTGCAGTAGTTATTTTACGAATTATTTTGCAAGCTATAGCTTTTGGAGTTGTGGCTGCTTTTTTGTTGGGAAGTTTTTCAACAAAAATACCCATACTTTTAAGTTCTTCTTCACTGACAAGTCTCATTTCATCATCATTGGAATCTTTTGGAGGAATATAAATTCGATATGAAATCCCATTTTTTGGACCTTTTATTTTACTTTCTTGAAAAAGTTCATAAGCTTTTTCATTGTGATTGATTTTTATATGTTTTCGCAAGGAGGAAGGATCGGTGTAGCTTTTGTTGCATGAAACCACAATGCAAGTATATGGCTTCTAAAAAAATTTGCTTTTAAATTTTCCAATATTTTATTGAGAAAAAAAGTAAAAATATGCTAATTTCTAATTTATATGCATATTTGAGAAGAAAGCAGAAAAAAATTTTTTTTGTCTAATTGAACCCAAAATAATTTGCATATAGTCCAAATTTTTTTTGCTTGATCTTTTTGCTTACCACTTTACAATGAGTCCTTGATTGATGTTTGGCTCGATCGGAAGCAGCTGTGAAAGATTTATGACAGCCTTCAACTTCACAAAAATATGGCCTTTCTCCTGTATGTATTCGAACATGAGTTTTTAAATTTTCTAATCGCGTATATGTTTTTTTACAATTTGGATACTAAAAAATTATTTTTTAATTTTAAGAATTTGTTTTTTCCAACACAATTAATTTTTCTAATTACTTACAAAACATTCATGTGGCCGATCACCGAGGTGTCGACGAATATGAAGTAAAAGCATATATTCAAATTTAAATGTTCGATCTCGATTGCAATTTTTCCAATGACATTGTTGATAATTTTCTTGAGATCGAATGTGAGTGGTAAGTAAATGATCGATCAAAGCTTTTAAACCCAAAAAAGCTTGTTTGCAATTATTTTTCCATTCACAAATTATTTCTTTATCGGAATTAAATTTTTCTGAATCAGCAGTAGCCTCTTTGATTTCACCATTTTGAGTTTCTGAATCGCCTTGAACTTCATGATTTTCAAAATGATTATTGGAAGTTAACAACTTTTTTGAAATAGGGTTTTTGGTGGCCATGGATTTTCTTTTGGGACTAAAAAGACAAATATAAAAATTTTCATATTCTAATTAGCAAAGGTTTTTTTTGTATTTCTCTGACTCACTTTTTTCGTCCTTTTCGGCTTTGATTGGTAGCAGTTACACCTCTAACTTTCTCCGCTGACACTCCTGATGATGGACTCATAGAGCTTAAGAATGAATTTCCATTGTTTTGATTTTCTGAAGCTTCATCACCGCGATTTAATTGTTTTAAAATATTTAAAAAGTTTAAAGAATCTTGATTTTGAAGAAGAAATTGTTGAAAAATAGAATTTCTTGCTTCATCAATGAGACATCGATTATTATTATTATGAAGTTGTTGAAAAGCAAAATGATGATGGATAAAATCTGTGGGAATAAAAGGAAGAGGAGTATTTGGAAAAAAGCTGTGGGCAGCACCTTCTGAAATAAAAGGAAAGAAAATTATTTATGATTTGTATTTTTTTGTTTCTTCGTTAGTCTCAAAATATTCAATCGAGAAAGTTAAAGTAAAAAGGCGAGTTTAAAATTCATTTATTTTAATAACGAAGAAAGTTTACTGTACCTGTAGAAGAAGCATTAACAAAGTTAACAGCCGCATCATTATTATTAAACGATGTTAATTGTAGCATTTTGTAATTTTCTCAACAACAGCAAAAACAAAAAATTAATCATCCAATGAATTTGTAAAAAAGTATGTAAATAACTTGAACCTTTAAAATATGATTTAATTACTAAAACAAGTAAGAAAAAAATTGAAGAAAAATAAAAGTGGAAAGGGAAAGTCTAGATTTTGGTTACTAACAAACATAAAC
Source organism: Panagrolaimus kolymaensis (assembly GCA_028622995.1). Lineage (NCBI taxonomy): Eukaryota > Metazoa > Nematoda > Chromadorea > Rhabditida > Panagrolaimidae > Panagrolaimus > Panagrolaimus kolymaensis. The sequence goes on along the minus strand of JAJQJQ010000096.1, from coordinate 56,090 downwards.
ATAAAAACCCCAAAACACATTAGACAGCGCAAAAAAAAAATAAGTGTAAAACAAAAAAAATAATGGGAGATCAAATGGATTTGTTGAAGGAAAGGCAAAGCAACAAAAAAAGTCAAAAACAGCAGAAAATGAAAGCACAAAAATTGACGATAACCAAAACAAACCAAAAAATCATTTACAAGTTTAACACTATTTTTGACACAGATATTGTTGGTTAATAAAATAAATTCTGGTAACTCACTCTTTTTCTTCTTTTTTTTATTTGATGGCATTGATGCTAAATGAAACCAAAAAAAAAGAGAAGAAAAATTGAATAACTAAATTCGTTAAACCAAAAAAAGAAGACAAAATTCAAACAAAAAAAATCTGGTTTGTTGTTTCTTGTTTTCCATCGAAACTTTTTTCTTTGTCCATACTTTTTTCTTCGGCACCATTCCTTTTGCTCAAAGAAAATGTGAATGTTGCTGCTGCTTTCTTAAAATTTTAAAAGGTTAGATGTGTCTGTCTTTCGAAACCGTTGAAAATAAAGAAAGAAACTTTTCTTTGTTTTATTTTTTTACAACCTTCATTTTGGTGATATTTGAATGAATAAATTGTTACATGTCAAAATTGAATTTGATGCTATTATGAAAACTTGCGGAAGATGGTTACTTTATTATTTATAAATAAAAAGTTTATAATTTTTTCGAGTTAAATTTATACACGAGTAAATATAAAATCTGACAAAAGTTAAAAAAACGACAACGATTGAAACTACATACATTAAGACGACAAGGTCTTGGTGGAGATATTGGTGGTAAACGAAATTTTCTTCAATCTAAATTTTTTATCACAAAAGTTTCTTGCTTGAAAATTTATAACTTGGATGTTCTTTGCACAATTGCTCAAAATGTTTTTTCAATTTCATTTGTACTGATTTATCCTTTCCATATTTGGTAGAAAAGGTATTAGCTTTTCCATAGGTGATGGGATAATAAAAAGTTACGGAAAAAATGACAACCTGTTTTAGAAGAAGGGATCCTTCGGAATCAATAAAAGAAGAGAAATCATACCATGGGGAAGTTAAAAAACAAAAAAGAACAATTTGGATCTTTAATTCAATAAAAGTAGTGAAATCTTGAAAACCTGAAGTGAATAAAAGTAAGGAAATCAAAAACGAGGCAGCCTGAAATTCCAAATTTTGCGGCCGAAAGTTTACAATTTTAAAATCAGTGAAAAGAAAGTTTTTATAATCAACATTATGTTTTTCTAAACCATACATACATGTTTTATCATATTATTCAGATTTTAAATAATGCCTTTAAAATATTTTTATTATTAAAAAGCCGCAAAATTTGGAATTTCAGGCTGCCTAGTTTTTGATTTCCTTACTTTTATTGACTTCAGGTTTTCAAGATTTCACTACTTTTATTGAGTTAAAGATCCAAATTGATCTTTTTTGTTTTTTAACTTCCCCATGGTATGATGCTTTTTTATTTTTGGAGTTAGAATTTTTTTAGGTGAAATGCATGGAGCTGAAATAACTATCATAAACTTAAATAAATTAATGAAGGAAAATTCAAAATGGCATGAAACTTTTGGAAAACCTGGTAAAAATTTAATTCAATTTGGAAATGAATGTTAAAACTTAATTTTTTTTAAAAATATTTTTGTAGTTCATCCAACTTCAAGTGCGGCAATTCACACTTCTCAACCCACACATTTAGCAAAAAATACCATGGATGATTTAATTTTGAGGGAAGATGCAATTATAAAAGCTCAATATGCTCATAAAACGAGATATGATGGAATGGTAATAAATTATTGAAGGAAAAAATGTTGAATAGTTAATCGATTAAATTTTAACTTTAAAGTTTTTAGCGAATAAACCAAAAATCAAAAAACACTATTTTGGCTATAGCTCCACATGAATTGGATTTAAAACTTTCTGAAGTTGCGTATGTTTTTATTTATTTTTATCCTAGAAAATTACAAAAATCAATGATTTTAAGTCAAAAATACGGCATTTCTAAAGGAGATATTTCTTTGCCAGGTTTTTATTATGGCTTTGAAATCAAGCTGGAACCTGAAGGAATTTACAAAAGTGCTAAACCTTTTATTATTCAAAATCCTAAATTTCATTTTAATGGAAGTTAGTTTATTTTTTTTAAATTATTTGCAATATTTCATTTTTTTAAAGATAAAGCGACCCATTATTTTGGTAAAGATGCTCAAATTACATATCTTCAAGAATTCCCACCTCATATAAAAGTTGAAGTTAATCTTAATCATAGAACTCCCAATAATACATTTTATTCCACTGTGTTTTATAATAACAAAGCTTCATTCGATGATGAAAGTGAAATATTTGACGAATAAGAAAATCACGAATGCTAAAATTATTTTGCGGTAATGTCTTACATGTATTTTTTTTTTCTCTCACTTATTAGTTTTCATTTATTTTGTTTTGTTTGTTTTGCTTTTATCGCAAAAAATATGATTTTATAATTTACAATTTCGAAGTCGAAAGAAATTTAGTAATTACTTGAAAAGCTTAAATTTTCAAAAGTTTTATAATCTCCAAAAAGCATCATTAATAATAATATTTATTTTTTTAAATATATGCATAAAAAATTGTGGATAAAAGCGAGGATCAAAAAAGAAAAAATCTGGAGACTAAACTTTAACAATTTGAAAGTAAAAAAGTTCAACTCTTAAAATATTTAAGAAAAAAAAAGTTGGAAGTCTCAATAATCGATGGCTTTAATACAAAATAACTTGGTTCGCAAACTTACAAAAAAATATATATAAGAAAATTCCATTATGTGCAGAAAGAAATAAGTGATACGATTAAAGCAAAAAATTAAAAAATTAGGCACCAGCAAATTTATTTTTATTTATTCTTTTTTCTTGTGATTTTCGTTGCAATTGGAGAAGGATGATTGCTTTAATAGAAAAATGCTAAAAATATATAAACTTCAAAATTAGAAGAAAAAAAAATCCTAAAAGTAAAAGTAAAGAAATATTTATTTACCTTATTTGAATTTAAAAAATGCTGTAATGAATCTCTTGGGAAATAATTATTGTTACTCGAAGCAGGATTATGAAAAGAAAGAAGATCATTGTTGTTATTGGACATGGTTGTGTAAGAGGCGTTATTTAATGCAGTAATAAATCTTTCAGTTGAGGTCATTTTTTTTAGAAAGTTGATACTAAAAAAAGGATTTCAAAAGTTAAATAATAGCATAGTCGTAACATTTTATAAAAGGATTTTCATAATTTTACACCGCTGTAAAAAAATTAATATTGGGGTTTAAGATTCTGCATTTTTTTTTTATCTTAAAAATGTCTTGGAAAAAAATCTAAAACAAAACACAAAAAAATCCAAAACAAAAAACATTATCAAAAAAAAATCTCTAAATATTTTTTTCTTTTTACATCGCATTCAAAGTTTGAACGATGATATTTGATGCACAATGTCCCATCTGCAGCAGAATTTAAATCCTTTTATACTTGCAAAAACACCACAACAAAAAAAAGTGATGAACACAAAGGTCAGATAATTTGCGTCATTAGTGGGGCTAGCACAATTGCGTCAAACAAACAAAAAAAACTTATAAAATTACGAAATTCTTTAAATCACACGGAATTTATGTCAAAAAAGAAATTTAAAATTATTTTTGATTTTTATAAGTTTTCATTTTTCTTCTTTTCGCCCGATCATATTTATACTTGACCCGAAAGGATTCATAAATCATGTTAACCCAGAATGTTTATGATCGCATCACTTTTTTTTAATTTTTAATGAACGCAATATTTTCTAAAAATGGAAACACAAAAAAACAATAAAATAAAAGAAGGTGTTTTGTGATAATATTTTAAAATAGAAGGGGGAAAATAAACAAACAAAAAACATGTAATAATAACAAAATAAGAAATTCATGAATGTTTTTTTATTTTAGTAACAAAAAATCCTTTTTTGCACTTTTAATTTTGTATCATCAAATGATAACCCTTTTTTTGTTGTTGATGATAATTTTTGTAAAATTTTGTGGTTCCGGAATATTTAAATACATAGGCGGTAGTAATAAATTTAGGCAAACATGAAGATGGAATTAGTGATCGTAAAAATAAAATGGATTTATGTTAGTACATATCAAACATCGTGAGATTGAATGGCACATAAAATAAAGCTTCAGAATAAACGGATGGAGAAATTCAACAAATTTGTTAGAAGATTATGTTAAAAAATATGGAGTTCAGCAATATTTACTAAAGCTATGATAAATTTTGATATTCATTTAGAAATAATAAACGTAAAATTAAAAGATTATCCAATAAAAAAATTCAGAATAATGATGGAAGTTGCTAACGTATTTAGTCATGACTGAAACAAATGGGAAGATTATTCCCGCCAAAAGTTATCCCATGTTTTGACTCTTTTGCAAACAAGAAACTTTTTCTTTCAAATAAAATTTAGATCGCTTTTTTTTCTGCAATTTTTTTAGAGTCAAAAGGAAAAGAAGCAATGAATTTTGCATATTTTATTTTTATTTTTGCAAACATTAGAAGCATGAAGCAACTTTATTCAAATTTCAAGATGGTCATTTTCGAAATACTCAACTCAGCTTCATTCAAACGTTTTCATTTCGTTATCAACTTTTCAATCGAAAGAAGAAGCAACGTCAGTGGTGATAAAGAAAATGAATTCTCGACTGTTGGTCCTGTATTTTGTTGTTTTATGTTTCTGGGATGGTCAAAGCTCAAATGTTCCTTCAATTGTTACAAAATATGAATACAATACACCAAAGGAGACCAGCGACATAAGTGATCCAAAGCTGCTTGAAATCATTCAACAAAATGGTGATCAATGGTGAGTTTTAAACTTTTTACATTTTATGTTTATGTGATTCAGTTTAACATTTCCTTTGTTTCAGGGTATTAAACTTAGTCAAGTCGACAAGCCGTGAACCAATCAACGTCATTTTATTTATGGATGAAACTCAACCATTGGAATTCTCTCTGGCTGCAGATGATTTGACTGCTATCGATAAGCAAAACTTCGTGTCTCTCAAGCTTCAACCCGAAACAGGAACCGCCAAAAATATTGATATTACATGGATGAAAGCGATGGAAGTCCTTTTGTATTTAAAAAGTAAGTTACAATGTTCTGGGACTATAAGGATATTAAAACTAAAACTATTTTAGTAAACAATGCTCAAGGACCTTATCTTCATGTTGGAACTCTTTCAACATCAAAACAAACAATACCAAACTTTCTCATCGATTATCAAGGGAATGTCACAGCAACATCGGATGATCCTGAACCATCTAGAATAACGAACGAGCCTTTGCTTGATGGTGAATCATCTGCATACTTCAATGTGTCAATCGAATGGAAGGATCTTCAATCCAACTTCAAAATCTCATTTGTAAGTTTAAATGTTTCTTTTATTTGTCTTTTATGTGATGAAAAAAGGGAGATTCTAGAATTTTGTATTTTCTTTACCACAAACTAATTTTCATCACATTTTTAGCCATCAAAAATCTTTCGTGTTGCTGTGCCTGTACTTCCTCCTTCAACAACAACAGCCTCCACAACACCAGCTAATACAACCTCTGCTTCCAATGTTCTATCTTCTTCGAATTCTGTGGCAACTGGAGAATTTGATACTTGGAAAATAATTGTTATCGTAGTTGTTGTAATTCTTCTTATTCTACTTGCTATTGGGATTGTACTTGGTGTTCGTTGGTATCGAAAGAATAAGAAAAACAAGTCTGATGAAGCTCAACAACAACAACTTTCTGTTATCAATGTCGTTCCTAAAGTAAGTTGTTTTAACTTTTTCTGTGCTTTAACGTGTTTGTTTTTTAGTCTGTCAACGGTACACTCCAAGTTGAAAAGACTCAACCTGTTGGTGAAAAAACAGGTGCAACTCTTAAATCATCCTTAAAGAAACCTCCTCAACAAATTCAACAGAAAACTTTGCAACGTCAATCAAATGCAAGACAATTTGATCCTATTAACAGAGAAGATGGAACTTATGTTGATTTTGGAAAGTTTGAACCTAAATCTTCTCAATTACCGATACCTCCACCAATTCAAATTCCAAAGAAAACTAACAATGATGATGATTATGAAGATTTGGATCCTAATGCTCGAAAAAATCTCCGACCACCACCACCAATGGCGTAAACTTCTCAATTTTCTTTCATTTGTATGTTTTATCATTATTTTTTCTGTATATGCCTATGTATGACTAATAAATATTTTCTAAAACGATATTGTTTCATTTCTTAACTTTGTACCTTTTTGGATTTGCAAAGATCGAAAAGAAGGAGCATGCTGTAATTAGGTTACGTAGCTGTAAAAACAATCATTTAAGCCTTTCACGAATTTTTATCATTTTTGTTTGCTCTATTTACTTAAAAATGCATACTCTGCGTTGGGAATTCTTCGAAGGATCGTTTTCACATAAATCTAAAATTTTTGACATGTAAGTTACAGATATTATTTGATGTTGGCTATTTGGAGCTGATGGAAGTGGAATGATAATTTTAATGTTCCAACTGGCTTCGTTCACCTGGATTTAAAACCTTGGGGATTTGCAACTATTCAAACAAATATCTTACCATCATTATTTCATTGGTATTAAAACAAAGTTATAAAAGCAGTAGGTTTGTTTCCCTTCTCTTTATTTTTTGGGAATAAAAATGGATAAAAAAAATGAATTATTAGTTTTATAAAAAGCATGATATTCCATTATTACCAAGGATGCCAAGAAATTTTAGTAGCAACAACATGAAAACAAAAAACTATAGAATTCTTTGGATCTTTTTTGACAACAAAAAAATGGAAGAAGATGAAACATGGATGGTATTTTTGGCAGGCACCTTTTTTGTGTGATGTTTTAACCCAGCAACCGAATTCTTGTTAGTATTAAAATTTTTAACCCTTTAAAACAATCTCCAAGAAATGCATAACTTTTTTGACAACTTTTTCAAACTTTAAAAGAGTAATGATGACATAACTTACACCACAAATTTCATAATCAAAAAAAATTTAACTTTTTTTCTGTTTTTTTTTTCATTTACTTTTTATAATTACATACTTTGATGATACTCTTTTTTAAAACAAAACCATAATTTCACACTCACTCATCTCCCACGTTTTGGAAACAAAACAAAATAAGACAAAAAAAATGGATCAATTTCTTTTCTCTATTTATTTTTTTAACGACCAAATTAAAGCTTTCTTATTTTTGGTGTTTTTTTTTTGTGCGAAGATTCTTTTTCCCTCTCTATTTTTTTTTGGTTGCCCGCCGCTTGTGACATACATACATCTTTTTTTCGTCGAATAAAAAAAAAGTCGCGTGTCCACAGTTGTTTTTTTTTGTCCTCTTTTTTTCTATGTCTTCTATGTTGCTTGCTTACTTGTTTTGTTGTTTGTTTTACTTACACATATTTTTTTGGTGGATTGAATTTTGAAACGTTTTAAAACTTTTCTTGGAATTTTTCCATATAATTTTTTTAATATAAAGTTTAATTGACAATTATGCCCTTTTTGTTCAATCAATCAAACATACTTAAAAAGTTAAATATTTTCTTCTTCCATTCGCTAGAAAAAAAGGAAGGAGTAACACATATGTATTTTAAAAACAATGATTGTTGTTAGAGACACACTTTTTTTATATTTGTGTCTCTGCTGCTTTTGCACCAGCATCTTTCTTTCATTTTTTTGTCTTGTGTCTGTTTCTCTCTATATTAAAACTATGTGTTACCGAATAAGAAGATGAAGAAGAAGGCGAGAATGAAAATAAAAAAAACACACCAACAATCGAAGAGACGAAAAAGAAAAAAGTCCAATGTTAAAAAGAACACACACACATATTCTCATCTTTATTTTTTTGAGAAATGTAACGACGAAGAAAGAAAGAAGAAAAAAAAACAACATAACGCATAGAGAAAAAATGCTGTTGCGACTGCTGCCAAAAAAAGAAAAAGCAGGGTGGTTGAATTGAAATGAAATGAAGAGAAAGAGATGGAGAGAGACCACCATCGCATCGCATCATCCCAATCGTTCGTTAGCCAGTCAGTCAGTCGTCAATCCATCCTCCACCAATTTCTCCTAACTTTTGTCGCCTGCGTATCTTGAAAGGCCGTGGTATTTTCTTTTTTTTTTGTCTTTGCCTTTCTTCTCTTCGTTCATTTTTTTTGTGTCGAAGTGCAACAAAAAATTTTTTTAGTCGCATTTTTTTGCTCTCCTTTTTATTTTCTTCTTTCCTGTGTTTTTGGTAAAAAAAAATTAATAAAGTGTTATCTTGTTTCACAACAAATTTTTCATTCAAAGAATTTACTACTCTTTTTTTTTTGTTTTACTCGTGAGCAAAATATTTTGTGTTTTGTTTTTATGCGTGTTTATGGGTTTTAAACTTTTTTTTTTCAACTACGTGCAAAAAAAATTATCTCTTGTTTTCTTTTTAGCCATATGGTTCCGCAAATTTAACATCACTCTCAACAGCAGAGAAGGAAGCGAAGAAAAGGAAAACTACGCTTTTTTTGTTTGTTGATCTTCTTCCTATCACCTTTGGCTACATCCATCTTATTCAATTACATTATTATTATATATATTATTTATTTTCTTTCGTTGCAAAACCTTATTGCCATTGAGAATATTTTTTATATATATATTCGCAAGAAATTTAAATTATGTATAGCAATCAAGTGCATCCACAATCAGCATTTCCTCAACAAAATAATTATCCTCCACCTGCTTATCATCAACATCTTCAACAACAACAACAGCAAGCTCAGCAGCAGCAGCAAATCGCTCCATCTAATCCACAACAGGCGCAACAGCAGCAATTTCATGTTAATGGTACTAATATTGGAGGTGGAAGTAATCAAAAAACTCTAAGTAAATTATTAACTGCTGCACCAACTACACGTCCAACTGCAGGAGGATCTCGACAACAACAACAACCGCAACATGTTGTTCCATCACAACCTCAACCAAATGGAACACCTATGCAAAGACCTCAACAAATGATGTCTGCTGCAGCATCAAATGTATCGGGAACTTTGCCAAATGGAACAACCACAATCCCACCAAATGAAATGAGAGGTGGAGGAGGAGGTAAGCAAAAATAAAATTTATTTAATAGAAATTGAAAATTATGAAATTTCGTGTTATTTTTACTGTCGACAATTTTAAAAGTTATTGGCGCCAAAAAATATATATGAAAAAGTTCAAAACTTTAATTTATTTTATCTTTTTCTAATTTTTTTAAACACAAAAAAGAAACTCAAAAGCTAATTTAAAATTTTTTACTTCGAGTTAAAACCGATTTTAACTTTCCCTAATTTTGCAGGCTCAAATATGCATATGACAAAACAAATGATGTTGGAACAACAACAGCAACAAAGAATGTATATGTATCAGCAACAGCAGCAACAACAAAATCCCCAAGCTGCTCAAAATGGATATATGAATGGTCATCATCCACAAAGTGGTGGTCATCCACAAAATCAAATGATGGCTAATCAACAGCAACAGCAACAATATCAAAGACAATTGCAACAACAACATCAACAACAGCAGGCCCATTCTCAGCTAACTCCTCAGCAGCAACAACAACTTTTACAGCAAAGGCAGCAGCAGCAGCAACAAGCTCAAGCCCAAATGTTTCAACAACAGCAATCTCAAAATTCGCAAGAATTTAATATTATGAATGGGCCTTCAACGAGTTATTCACATCCGCAACAAAATGCAAATAATCCCATTATGCAACAACCATCAAATGGGCCGATACCATCTCAAGTAATACCACCAAATCCACAAACATCAACCACACCCATGCCAAATTCACAGCAAACATCGATGATGCCTCATGCGAATTCAGTTCCACCACAAAGACAACAGCAACAATTTATAAATGGTGGAGGCCATACAGCAACAATGAATAATTCCCAACAGCAACAAATCCAACAACAAATGTCATCAAGGCCAATGCAATATCAACAAAATCAACAAAGTACAATGCAAGGTTTTGCTCCACAACAACCATCTATGAATTCTATAAGACATTCATATCCACCTCAACCACTGCCAAATAATATGAATGCCGCTGCTGCTGTTGCAGCAGGAGCTGTTGTTGCTGGTGGTGTACCACACTCCAATCAAAAACAGCAACAAGCAGTAAGTTGTTACCTGCTTAAAAAAAGTATATCAAACTAAAAATTGATAATTTTTTAGATGATGCTACAGCAACAACAAGACTCTCAACAACAAATGCAACATCAAAGAAATCTCACTTCAATAACCTCATTATCCGATCTCCAAATAGTACAAAATAATAATAATCATCATCCAAATTCAATCAACAATAACACCTCATCATTTCCATTAATTAATATTAATATGCCTGCTGCCTCTTCTTCCACCTCATCTTCTCAATCGTATCCATCTCATCCTTCCGCATTATTACCAAATGGTGGTGGACAAGGAGCTTTACAATTTTCATCACAAAATAATATTAACAACATTAATATTAATAGTAATAATAGTAACAACTCATCTCCAAATGAAAAAAGACAACAAATTCAAAGGCAGCTTATGCTTTTACTTCATGCAAATAAATGTAAACAACGGGATTTGGTTAGTTTTATTAAATAATTTTTTAATTGGAAAAAATAGTTAATATGAAAATGACCATGATTTTTTTTTTCTTTAGGATAATCCAACCCGAGCCAATACTCCATGTGGAATAACATTTTGTTCTACGATGAAAAGTGTATTAAATCATATGGGAAGTTGCCGAAATGGAGCACAATGTAATTTTCCTCATTGTGCTTCTTCATCTCAAATTATTTCACATTGGAAAAAATGTGATAAAGAAGATTGTTCGGTTTGTAAACCATTAAAAGGTAGGAACTTAACTTTTGAATTTTTTCAAAAGAATATTTAATTTTTGGATAGTAATCAAAAAGCGAAAACTATTGCACACAAGTTGTTACTATCACAAAAGATAGTAATTCATATTTAACAATAATATCTAAATCTTGGTTACTCTCTTTTTTATTCAAAGAAGCGCAGTAAACAAATTTAAACAATAATTTTCAGAAAGTGCAAAGCAAAATCAAAATAGTCAGCGACTATCAGTGGAACAAGAAATGACGAATGGAATGATGGCCACTTTAGAGAGGGATAATGAAGTCATAATTTATACCAAACCTTGGCAAGCTTCAATAGATAAAACAATTAAAAATCATTTGGTTTGTAAATTGGTTAAAGCAATATTTCCTTCTCCCGATCCCGCAGCCATGCATGATCAAAGAATAAAGGATTTAATTTCATATGCTCGAAGAATAGAAAAAGATATTTTTGAAGCTGCGGATAGCAAAGTTTGTTTATTTTTTTTACAATAAAAATTAGAAAAATAAATTTTTTAAACCTATAATTTTTTTGTAGGAAGAATATTACGAAATGTTAGCAATGAAAATATATAAAATTCAAAAAGAATTATTGGATAAACGAAATAAAAGATTGGGAATGCAAAATCGTGGACCAATTGAAAATGGCCCTTCTTTTGCAATGATTAAACAAGAATTTCAACCGGATTTATATTTACCCGAACCTCCGACAAGACAAAATGCAGCAGAATTTCTTGAAATTAAAAGAGAAGAATATTTTTATCCTGAACATCAACATCAACAACAACAGCAAAATTCAGAAATGATGATGATGGTGGATATAAAACGTGAAGAATCATCTTTACCATCCATTATAACAAATAATAATAATAATAATAGTATTTCTACTCCTGCTACTACAACAATGATGAATGTTTCTTCTGAAATTAAATCTGAACAACAACACCACCACCACCAACATCAACAACATCAACAACAGCTTCCATCAATAAAGCAAGAACAACCATCAACAACCAAAATGGAGCAGCAACAATCCGAATCTGAACCACAAATTGAAGATGTAATCCCTCCAGAGGAACTTTATGAAGCATTATTAAAAGTTTGGAAAAAGGTTGATTCACCTGAAGAAGCCATACATTTTCGAATTGCTGTGGATCCTTTAGTTGTTGGATATTATGAAATGATAAAAAATCCAATGGATTTAACTAAAATTCTTCAAAAACTTTGCCAACTTTCATATCGAAATCCATGGGATTTTGCAAATGATATGTGGTTAATGATTGATAATGCATATATATTTAATAAAAAATCAACTAAAATTTATAAATGTGCAACACGATTACTTGAAATATTTACAGAAGAAATGGAACCTCTTATGAAAAGTTTGGGATATTGTTGCGGAAATCGTTATACTTTCACTGCGTTGCCATTATTTTGCTATGGACAATCGGCATGCACAATTGCGAGGAATCAAGAATATTATTTATATGAAGCTTCTTCATCAAAATATGGTGTAAATGTATCAGAAAAATATATTTATTGTGTAAAATGTTATGAAGCTTTACCCGATTGTGGAGTTAATATGAATGAAAATCCCGAAGCTCCACCAAATTACGTTTCAAAGGATAAATTTATAAATAGAAAAAATGATGAAATTGAAAATGAACCATTTGAAAGATGTAAAATTTGTCGAAGAAAATGGCATAAAATATGTGCAAATTATTCACCCAAAATTTTTAATGATGGGTTTATTTGTAATGCGTGCAGAGAAACTAAAAACATTCCAAGACCAGAGAATCGATATACAGCTAAAAGTAAGTTTTTTTTTTAAATTGATTGGCTGGAAAATTTAGTTTTAAAAAAAGAATTTGTTCTCGAAAAAAAAGTTGCTTAAAATGATTTTAAATTTAGTTACTTGGAGATTTTCACATTTTTACTTTGAAAAAGTTTGTTTGAAAAATTAATTAAAAAAATAAACGACAGTTTCATCGAAAGATTGCTTTTTTAGTAACTTTTTTTATAAAAAAATTTGCATAACCGTTTTTTTTTATAACTCTTATGCCATTTTCTTAAATTCCTGGATGTTTAAAGTTTTCTAATCGCAAGGTTTGAAAGAAAAAGTTTAGTTAATTACTCAAAAATAATTTTTTTGTAAAAAAAAATCCCCGAGAATTTGCATATTTTGTTCTTTGAACATTTTTTTCCACAAATCAATATTTCTTTAAACTTTTGCAATTAATTAATTAATCCATTTTACCTATTTTTCCAGAATTAGCCACTTGTGAATTATCCAAACATCTTGAAAGTCGAGTAAATAATTATATGATATCAAAACTTGGTGAAGATTCTGCTCATGAAGTTGTAATTCGTGTGTTACATAGTTCGGATAAAGAAGTTAAAACTAAACCATTAATAAAACAAAAATATGGTGTACCCGAAACTTTTCCATATCGAAATAAAGTGGTATTTGCTTTTGAAGTTATAAATGATATTGAAATATGTTTCTTTGGTTTACATGTTCAAGAATATGGAAGTGAATGTTCTCCACCTAATGCTCGAAGGGTTTACATTGCATATTTGGATTCAGTGCATTTTTTTGAACCCGCCAAATTGAGAACCGATGTATATCATGAAATATTATTGGGTTATTTGGATTATGCAAGAAAATTAGGTTATACTATGGCTCATTTATGGGCTTGCCCACCATCGGAAGGAGATGATTATATATTTCATTGTCATCCACCCGAACAAAAAATTCCGAAACAAAAGCGACTTGGAAATTGGTATAAAACTATGCTTGATAAAGCTATCGTTGAAGATGTGGTAGTTGAATATAAAGATATTCATGCTCAGGTGAGTCGAATTTATTTTGTTGAAAGATGAAACTAAAAAAAGATAACAATAAACCAAAAAGTTTAAAGTCAAGTTTGAGATTCACAAAAAAGAGAAAAATTTATTTTAAAGAAAAAATTAAAGTATTTTTGCTGGAATTGTTTTAACGAAATCCTTCGAAGGTTTGCTTTAAAAAATATTATTTGAGTTTCACATTGAAAAATCTTTTTGACTAAAATTTTTCATATGAATACAAAATTCAAGGATTCTTTTTTTTAAATTTAAATTTAATATCCACATCAGTAATTTAATTTTAAGATTTTGTAAAACTTTATTTACCAATTTTTTTAATAAAACTAAGCTAAATAAAGTTAGTCCAAACTTTTACGTTATTTTTATTTTTCAGGCAAAAGACGATCGACTTAAAACTCCCGCCCAATTACCATATTTTGAAGGAGATTTTTGGCCCAATGTTATTGAAGATTGTATAAAAGATATTGAAAAGAAAAATGGTGGTGGAAAAAGTCAAGAACCTATGGATTTTGAAGATATTTCAACTAATATTAATGAAGAAAATGGAAAACCTTCTTCGTCTTCATTGACAGATAAAAAAGGTTCAACTTCTTTATCCACCTTGATGACGACGACGACGACAATGAAAAAATCAGCTTCATCAAAAAAATTAAAATCCTCGTCTGCGATGGATGAAGTGACAGATCGACTTTTTGGAATATTAGAGCGACATAAAGATGTATTTTTTACAATTAAATTGCGATCAACTCCAGAATGGAGTGTCATGCCTATAAAAGATCCTGATGCATTGATATCCTGTGAATTAATGGATGGAAGAGATAATTTTTTAACTCGAGCTCGAGAAGAACATTGGGAATTTAGTTCTTTACGAAGAGCACAATATTCAACTTTGTGTCTTTGTCATGCCCTTCATTCATCCGATAATATGGATAATACATACACATGTAATTATTGTCAACAATCAGCTATATGGCATTGTGATATATGTCCTGATTTTGATTTATGCAATAAATGTCATGGAATTAAATCCCATGAACATAAATTATCTAAAGTTACAAGTATTATTGATGTAAATAAATCTGATTCAAATGCCGCAAGAGAAGAATCAATTCGTCGTGGAATTCAAGTTTTGGCTCATGCTTCTCAATGTCGAGATGTAAATTGCAGGCGATCAGCTTGCACCCGACTTAAACAAGTTCTTCAACATGTTCGAACTTGTAAAAGAAGGCAAGAAGCTTCATGTCCCATTTGCAAGCAACTCATCGCTCTTTGTTGTCATCATGCGAAAGTATGTACGAAGCCACAATGCACGGTTCCATTTTGTCCTAATATTCGTCAAAAGCTTCAAGAACAAAGACAACTTCAAAATAGAAGAGCGGAAATGATGATGAGAAGAAGGATGAAATTAGTTCAATCTGATTCTCCTCCACAACAATTATCTCAAAAATGTGATTCATAAAAATATATTATTTACTTGATACAAAAAAAAACTTCTTTTTTCATTCTGTGTTAATTTTGGAAATACTTAATCTATAGGAAATGAGCTAACGTTATGGAACTTTATAAACTCGAAAGCTGGTATCTTCCGAAATAAAAATAATAGTCACCTTTCCTTCTTCTTGCTTGATGCAGGATTTTAAATTTAGAACAAAAACTTCCAAAAAAGTGAAGTCCAAATTATTTAATTTTCTTCTTTTTTTTCGCTGCAAATCTAAACTTTTATTTTATTGTATTTTTAAAGACCTCTATTATCTTTGCCTTTTTAAAACAAGCTATGTATGTATATTATAATTTTTTTTTTGCCATTTTTTGTTTTGTTTAATGCCCAAAAAAATAAGAAGCTCCAATCATTATTATTCCTCATATATTTTTTTTGTGTTTTTTATCTTTTGTTTCGTCTCTTTTTTACACGGGTATTTTTAAATAGCCTTTTATTATTAATATTACTCCATTTAAAAAAAAGGAAAGGCATATTTTTTAATTATTTATTTTTCTTCTCTGTCATGTTTCTTTTAAAAAAATAAAAACAAAAATTATTCCAATTCATTTTTGTAAGTAAATAAATTTTTAAAATTTTTCAAAAGCTTTAATTATTGTTTTTTTTCCTTTGTTTTTTTATGTGTGTTTTTTACCATTCTTCTTTCTTTTCTATTATTATTTTTTGATGACGACGAAAACATTCTTTCTTTTTATTTCTTTAAAATTATAATTGCGTTTTTCATGTTTATATATAAATACAATATTTAATATATGTATGTATGTACTTATCATTTTTTATCCTTATTTTTAATGTTATTACAACTACAAATGCCAATAGAAATAAAAGGTTAAATATTATAACTCAAGCGTTTCACAACACAAAAAGATAATAGAAAAAAAGACTCTCTCGAACAAACAAATTATTTTATTCAGAAAATTTTATTGCAGCTGATTTTTTATTTTATTTTTAAAGCTCCAAAAAAGACGTCTCAATGGAAAACAGGCTTCAGTGAAAATAATAATACTCGATTGAAAAATTTTTTCAAATTAAACCCAAGTCTATCCAATAATAAACTTTACTAAATTTCTTTTAAGAAATACCATTTTGAAACGTTTTTTGTTTTTGAATTATCAAAAAGAAAATAATTATTAGAAAACTAAATTTTTTTCTGAGCCTTTATCGATAAACTATAGTAGTGTCATTATCAAGTTAAAAAAGAAATGGAAAAGTCAAGATTGAAGTCAATATTTTTTAAATAATTTTTTTAAAAGAATAAAACAAAACAAAAACATAAAATAAAATAAATCTAAACAAAAAATAATAAATCCATATTTAAATGAGGCTGCATTTTTTCGATGATGTTCCTCCTTGACTAATACGCTTTTTCTTTTTTGGAACTTTTTGTTTCGGGGTTATTGGAGATTCGAAAGGGCTTTCCATGGACGATTCCAATAATTCATTTAGCAAAGAAGCTTTTGTTTTTGTTGAATTTTGTTCGCGGCGGCGAATATGTTTGTCATCAAACGAAGAAGGAGCCTTTCTTTTTAGTTGTCGTTTTGGAACTAATTTTAATTCCTACAAAAAATAATATAAAAATAAAAACAACATTTTTAAAAAATAAATTTTACTTACTTTTGGAGCTGCAAAATGGTTTGAAGATGAAGGAGAAGCATGATCGCCACTATTTTTAATAGATTTTTTAATTAGACTCATTTCATTTTCCAATAATGAAATTCGCGCATTTTGAGTATCAAGAAGTTTAAGACGCGATTCAATTTTAACAATTCTGGTTTTGGGAATTTGAATAAATTCAGGGTCATTGTTTTCGTCATTATTAACTTCACCCATTTGATTTGTAACATGACTATCAGTTTCAATTTCATCAAAGTGAACGGAAATTGTGTGCGAGGTATTCAATGCATCAACTTTCTTTGCAATCGAATCTTCAGTTTGTGCTGATTTCTTAAAAAGATAAAAGTAAATTATTGGGTCTTAATTATACTATGTATAACAAAAAATGGAAGTGAAAGCTAATATTTTTTAAACTTAAGACTTACTTCTTTATTTTCAGAAGTTTCTTGAACATTTGTGCTTCCAACGATTTTTTCCATGATTGCTTCCATTATTGAGCCATCGGAACAAAATGCAAATTCTGCTTTTTGTTGTTGAACTTCATTAATTCGCAAGTTACTAATTTCTTCGTCTTCTTCAAATGAATTAGTATTTTTCATTGAAATATTCTTTTCTAATGATTCAATAATTGGGGAATTTTCAATCTTAATCCTAATCTTTTCAGCTCCATTTTTTTGTTTTTTGATTAGTTGGCGATTTTCTTTTTTAACTTCAGCCAATTCATTTTCAAACTGTTTAAGCTTCTCGTTTGCCATATTTAATTTTTGGGTTAAAGCTTCATTGGTTTTAGTAAGGACTTGAAGTTGTTCCTTCAATTCTGTGGATATAGCTTCAGCTTTAGCAACTCGCGGCTTTTCATTTTCCAAGTGTGTTTCGGCTTGATCGCTGCGTTTGCGTTCAGCTTCCGCCTTTGCTTCAGCTGATTCAGCTCGGCTGCTTTCGTTTTCCAATTTTTCTTCGGCTGCATCAGCCCTCTTTTTCTCCATCTCCAACTTTACCACATTTTGATCTGCACGACAACGTTCAGTCTCCTCTTTGGCTTTCGCTTCTTTTACTTGTTGTTTTTCGACCTCCACTTGTGCTACAGCTTCATCTGCACGTTTTCGTTCATTTGTAGCTTTTGATTCAGCCTCATTTGCTCGCTGTTTTTCAACATCCATTTTGGCTTCAGCACTATCCGCACGAAGTTTTACCATCTCCAAATTAGCCCTATTTTGATCTGCACGACAACGTTCAGTTTCTGCCTTCGATTCTGCATCATCAGCTCTTTGACGGTGAAATTCCATTTTAGCAACAGCTTCATTTGCTCGCTTTTGTTCCATATCCAAACTTTCTTCTGCTTTAGCTGATTGCTGCCGATAAATTTCTGTTTGGGCTTCCGCTTGGTCTGCACGAATTTTTTCGATTTTTATTAAGGCTTCTGCTTCATCTGCGCGTTTTCGTTCCACTTCCCTCTTCGATTCAGCCTCATTTGAACGTTGCCTTTCAATCTCAAACTTTGCTTTTGCTTCATCTGCTTGAAGTTTTTCGAATTCCACCTTTGCTTCAGCTTCATAGGCTCGCTTTTTTTCCTTCTCAGTTTGGGCTTCGGCTTGTTCGACAAACCATTCATTCTGGTACTTTTCTTGTTCTAATTCTTCAATCTTTCTGTGGCAATCATCCAATTTTGTTGAAGCTTCTTCAAACTTTTTTTCTAATTTGCATCTTTTTTCTTTTTCATCAAAATATCCACTTGCAACATAAAATCCTTCATAAGAGCAATTTGTAAAAGTCTATAAAAATTTTAATATGAAAAGCTTTTCGATAAAAAAAATTAAATTTACTTTAGCTGCAATTTGACGAAATTCAGAATTTTGCCATCTTTCTTCATTTTTTAAATTTTCACCCATGTGTGAATAAACTTTTAATTGGAATCTGGTTGCCATTTCACTAATCAAAGTTTCATCCATTTTTGTATGATTTTTTGAAACTAAAAATAAATCAATTGGAAGTTATTAAATAAATATAGCTCGAATACAGTGGAAATAATAAGCACCAAAATTAATTAATAAGGAATAGAAAATTTCGATAATCAAAATATAACTGCCGAATAAAAGCTTTATAATAAAAAAAGGAATATATTTAAACAATAGCAAAATGTTAGGGATTCTTAATAATATATATGTGTGAAGCAAGAAAAAAACTTTTTGAATAAAAATTAATCGAATAACTAGTTTTGGCAACAAAAAAATGCAAGCAGAAGGTCAATAAATAATTCAAACTAAAAAAGCCTTTGCACCTTTTATTTTAGGGGTTTATCTTCCAATTTTTATTTGTGGCATTTTTTTTGGTTGTGCAAGCAAACAACTCTTTGATCACACTTCTTCATAATAATGCCCTAAATAGATTTTTCACATTTGATTTGTTTGCCTTAATTCACTAATCTCAAAGTTTTGAATGAGATTGATAGAAAACAATTTTTTCTCTCAAAGGAATAAATTAAAGTATCGACAGCAGCTAAAAAACTTTTTTTTGTAAGCTTTATTAGAAAAAGTAATCCAGAAGAAACACAAAGATTTTTATTTTATTTGTTGGATTCCATAACTCAGAAAATTAAACTTAATATAAATGAAGAAAAGCGTTACAAAATTTTATTAAATAGTTTTTTATTGGAATGTAAAAAACGAGAACAATGATTGATCAATTCCATAATGGCATTTTCGAAATTTTTTCTTAAACTTCTTTTTCGCCTACTTTTTGAGGATCTTCAGCTCCACCAATTTTTTTGTTGAGCATTTGCTGCTGTATTCAAATTTGGTTGCTCAATTTTAATTTTGGCTTTGAATTCTTTCAAATCTTTTTGAACTTTATAAATTATTTCCGCCAATAAACGGAAATATTCTTCCTAAAAAAATATTGGAATAAATAAACCAAGAAAAGTTATTCTTTCTTGAAATAATTTTTAAGGACTTTAATAACAAAAAATATTAAGCTCACTCTATCATTTGCGGCTTCGAACGCTTCTTTTTCTATTTTCATTACTGCCTTAATCATGGCTTCTTTTCTATCTTCCAACATTTCGATTGGATAAGTCCAAAAAGCTTTAAAAAGTTTGTTAATTAAATGTTTTCTCAAATCTTTGTTAATGGAATTATGCCATGATTTATTGGTGGTGGTTTCAGAAATATAAAAACCAGTTAAAAATTCATCAGCATTTTGTAAATCCATTTTCTTTCGGCGTTTCAAATGAATTTTATTTTTGGCTATGTAGAATCCTAAAATTTAAAAAATAAATAACTAAATTTATGCAAGAAAAAAAAAGATTAGCGCCGCCACAAAGAGAAAGAAAAAAATTAAATTAAAAAACTGTTTACAAATTATTAGGTAGCAAAAATTTTCCAACCAAATAGAAATAACAATTTATTTGTTTGTGCATTTACTAAATCATAAAAAAAAACTATGTCTATCTTTTTTTTCCAGAACGGCTGGAGTCACGCACGGGCATATTTGTTTATTGATTTTTAAGAAGAAACAAAAAAAAGGCGGAGTCGTTTTTGGTGGCTTATGACCCGGGGCGCACGCAATTGCCAAAATCAATGGTTAATCGTGATTCATCAAAGCCTTTCTTTTTTTCGCAATTTAATTGCCTATTAAAGATACATACATATTTGTTTTTTACTTTTTCGTTTGGTTCATTTATTTCGGGTTATGAAAAACGGCGTTTTAGTAGAAGACTGACTTTTCGTTTGCATTTGTAATCGATTTATTAGTGGTTCATTTAAATATATAAAATGGCATAACAAAATTAAATAATAATTAAAATGTTTTATTTAAAATTTAACATGATAAAAAGAAGTTATCGTAAGAAACAAAAAAAATTAATCTCATCATTAGCCACCTAAACTCCAATCAATTTAGATTTCTTTTAAATCAATTTTTTGTGTGGTTTAAAAAAATTATTTTATGAAGAGCCTCATATTCTTTTAAAAAGTTATCATCAATTGGGTTGTTGTCATCTCCATCAGAATCAAAATTATTGCTATCACCAGCATTGGAATCAGAAGAAGCTTCTCTTTCAGCTGGGAAAGGAAATTCAAATACAAAAACTAAATCTTCATGGATATCAAATGATTTTGTAAGATAACCAGTTTTAGAATCAAAGTTCATATATGGATCATTTGAAAAATTAGGTAACTAAAAAAAAGTTTTTTTTTTATGAAAACCCAAAATATGGAGAATTTACATACGCTGTCATGGTAATTTTCGATTTCTTCTTCATCACCATAAAAATAAAATTTTCCTTTAATTTTTGATGGAATTTCTTTAAACATGGATGGCTTTAATTTAAATGCCATATTTTTAATATGATTCCACCAATCACAATAAATTTCAATTTTAACATTAATTTCATTAATATTTGGGAAAGTTGTTGAAGAAATTAATGAAACAAGCTGCTTAATTTTAGTTGGAACAAAATTTCTGTAATCAATTTCACCATCAATCGAAAGTTTTTCAACTGAAGGAAAAGAAAAACTAAAAAAAGCATAAATTTTAGGTTTAAAAAAATTCAAGTAATTACAAACTTTTTTGATTTTAGATTTAAAAAACTTTCAAAACTATAAAGTTGTAATTGAAGTTCTTGACATGATTCAGGAATCATTGAAAGTTCCTAAAATTAAACCAAATTTAGAAATAGGTGATTTTGCAGGGACGAAAAAGCGCTTACCGAATCTTCATCAAAGCTACAAATTTCAATGCTTTTAATTTCACTTTGTTTTAAGAAATCATATATACGCTTTGGATGATCTCTAAGAAGCGAAACCTTCTTCATATCTGAAATTATTGAATAAATGATTTCACGATTATTAAGAAGGACCAAAAAAATCTACCTTTTTTCAATAAAGTATCAATAATATTAGAAAGAATAGGAGGGCGGCAATCACGAATAATCAAGTCATGAATTCCTCCTTCACTCACAGCTGCGATAAATGGTTTCATAAGTTTAAAATCCAATGAAAATCGATAACGTTCATATTCATTTTTCTAAATTATAAATATCAAAAAAATCTTTTTACAAATTAAAGGAAAATAAAAAAAAAATAACATACTGAATTGATAAAACCAACAACGACCGAACTTTCATTGAGATCTTCCATGTATACTTGGGCTTCATCAATATCGCCACATTTTAACCGTCTGTAACCAATATCAGCAAAATCGGCTTTAGCAAAAAAATTTAAAACAATTTTAAAAGTTTCTTTTCCAGCCAACATAAATTTAACCAAATTTTTAGTGTCGACTTTATCGGCATCTCCACTCCATTGACTTTCCACTTTCCTAATTTTAATGAAAATATCCCGAATGATTTCTTGATTAAGGCTTAGCATTTCGTAAAAACAAAATCAGTCCAGCGAGGAAACTAAGAAAAAAAGAAATCGAATTATTTTTTTTGTTATCTAAAAAATATTATAAAATCTCAAAGAATCGAATAAAAATTATGGCACAAAAATGATTCTTAAAAAATTTAAAGGACCTTCTCGATAATCATCTTTTTTATGAAACATTCTTTGAAAATGAACTGAAATTATTTTGTAAAGGTAAAAAAAGCTCACAAAAAAAAAACAGAATAAAAGTATTGATTTTATGAAATGAGCCTATTTTTTTTTATTACTTTCTTTTGTGCCCTTTCTTTTTAAACAAAACAACAAGCGGCCTTTTTGTGATCAAAAAAAAAGCATTAGGAAGCACGGGAAACGCCAGAAAAAAAAAGGGGGATGGGCCATAAACGTGTTAGCGATGAGTAGAAGGATGTGTTTCGATAAAGGATGTTTTCACAACCATTAACGACGGCGCGCAAAAGACACAAAGAAAATTCATAATAGGATTTGGACAAAGATCACGGAAAATGATGACTAAAATTTGAAGAAAAATGATTAAAAATATTACGAAATAAGGCAAATAATAAAAATAAGAAAACGACCAAAAACATCGCGGATGTCTACAAAAACCTTTCTTTCCTGAAGGTGTAAAAGTCCATGAACGATAAAGACGAATATAAAAAGCAATTTTTTCAAGCTTTGGTAAAAGTGTTTGTCGTTGAGTTGCATCTAATTGAGTATTCCATTGACTGAAAAAACAAGAGAAATAAGTAAAGGTTTTCAAAATGCAACGATAAAAACGTATTCTTCAAAGTTGCTAATCAAGATATCATCAAATATTGCATCCAAATTCGTTTCACTGCCTTGAACAGAAAAACTAAAGGTGATAATAAAAAGAAGCAGCAATATTCTAACAAACATAACTAACAACCCACAAGCTTCAAAAATTATATGAATGGTTATTACAAAACTAAATATGTGAAAAGCATTGTTTGATAATATACAAATTTTAGCATCAATAAAATTCAACAACAAAAATAATGAGGTTACTAGAAAAAATGCTTAGTAAATTTTTTAAATCTGATAACTTTCATGTTTAAATTTTGTTGAATGAAGTACAATTTAGTTTGAGTATTTTTAATGTACAAAATAAGTTAGACCGAAGTAAAGCTTGCACAACTTATAATTA
This sequence comes from Panagrolaimus kolymaensis, assembly GCA_028622995.1. NCBI lineage: Eukaryota > Metazoa > Nematoda > Chromadorea > Rhabditida > Panagrolaimidae > Panagrolaimus > Panagrolaimus kolymaensis. The sequence goes on along the minus strand of JAJQJQ010000096.1, from coordinate 32,656 downwards.
ATTTGCTTTTTATCTTTGAACACTCTTTTTTTTTCTTTGAAAATTTGAAAGAATGGCATTGCAGCTTTTCTTTTGCGGAAATCAAAAAAAAGAAGCTCACAACGCTTTTCCATTATTTTGCCTTATTTTTTTCTCTAAAGGCAATCTTTTCTTTTTTTCGCAACGCTTATTTTGAAAAAGTGATAACCAAATTGGAAATAATAAAATCATTCGTTCCTTTTTCTTGTTTCAATCAGTATCAAATTTGCTCTCTTTCTTCTTTTGTTTTTCAACTTTGATTTTTCTGTTTTGTTCTTCAAAAAAAAATGCAACTTATTAAAAAATTACGTCGAATGTTTTCAAAAAAGAAGTCAACAACCAAACCAAATTCATCATCATCAACAGCTGCTGTTTCTGCTACTATTAAACCGATTCCAAAAACAACTCTTATGAATATTCCTCGCTCAAAATCTCCTGTTTACCTTTATAATGAAGCTCAAGATGTAAGTCACTTATTTTAACTAATAACTTTCTTTATTTATTTATTTTTTAGAACATTGTTATACGAAAAGGAACTCTCAAGGATTTCGATGTTGCCAAATTCAATAAAATCAAGTTTGCTGTTTCAAAGTATCCTAAACTTCAAATTCCTGTATGGTCTGCTTCACGTCCATATGGTCAAAATGCTGTTCATTTTCGATTTCGATATCGGGCTAAAACGTATGATGTCTTTATTTTTACAATATAACTAATTGCTTTAATTTTTAGTTCACATTTTGGTGGATCTTCAGCTATCGGAAAGCCATCATCGCAATTTTCGGCAACAAAATCTTATGGGAAATCACAAATGGGAGTAACTGAAATATCATCATCTTCATTGACAACAATTCATTTTGGCATATCATCTTCACGTTATGGAAAATCACGAAACATTATTGCTACTTCTCGACGATTTAAACTTTCTTATTCTCCATTTTCAAATACTTCATCTCATGTTCATTATTTCTGAAGCTACACCATCACCTCCAATATTTTGAAACCTTTATTTTGTTATAATTTTTTTCGTTTATTGTTGTTTTGTATGTACATATTTTCTTATCTTTATTTGTATGTATTCATTTTGCTTATTTTGTTTGTTAGTTTTTTATAAAACTTTTTTTTTCTTGCTTTTTTCTGTTCTTTGTTAATGTGAAAATGAGTTGGAGCGAATATTCTATCAAAAATAATAACCTTACCTTTATGGATATTATGTTTTCCATCATCCATGTTTTCGTCCACTGCATTTCTTCTTGGTTATAACAAATTGCTTTACCATTCTAAGAAGATTATTTACCCGAAAATAAACTGTTTTTTTTAACTCACAAAAACTTGCTTTTTTACAGCATTGGCATTTTTTGTTATGAAAAAACAGAAAACCCAATCTGCTTTGCTGAAAAAAATAATGCTCTAACTTCACAGCTTATTTTGGAGCCTTTCCATAACTAAACTTGGTTTTGATGGACGAGGAAGTTTAGCACTCAAATATTAAAGGCAAAAAACAAAGAATACAAACTAAAAATAATAATATGAAAATATTATGTTTATACTTGTTATTAATTTCGAGCAGCAATAATTATTCACATTTTAAAGCTTTCTTTTTAATAGTTTCGTTAAATTTTTTGGACTAAAAAATATGATTTTTTTTTTGATTTTTTGAAACAAAAGTGTGCTTTATTTATTTTACTTTTTTTTAAGTTACCCAATAATCTTAAAAAAAATTTTACAAGGAAGGAAGAAGAAAAATAGTAGCTCTTTTAGCTTCAATTTTCAATAATTTTAAATTTTTTTAAAGCATCAAAGTAAAAGAAAAAATGATGGAACGAAGAAGGTGGTCGTCGTTGTTGTGTCTTTTTCAGGCGGCAGGTATAAAAGGGAAAAGCCAAAAAAAATTGATAAACCTAATTATCCTCTGCCATGAAAATATGCATCTTTTAGCAAGTTTTAATTTGGTTAAAAAAACTTAACATCCCATAAATTCCCCATAAAAAAAATTTTTTTTTGCAAGCATCTTTATCGATAAAGCCTTTGTTTTTTGACCTTTGCCCTTTCTTCCCCTTTGGTTTGGTGAAAAAGAAGCAATAATAAACCGGAAAAAAATGAAACTCGATTTTTTTTTCTGGTCGGAGAATCAAAAAAAAAATGCTAAAGCAAAGAAGAAGAAAAAAAATAGAGTAAGATTGTAATCAGTAAAAATGAAAGTGAAATACTAAAAACTAGTCTTCCGGAAAAAAAGAAAATAAATGTCAGACAAATGAGTTTAAAAAAATTTGTTATCAATCAAAAAAAGATGATGTTTCAGAAGGTAGTTTTTTTTAGGTAAAAAAGCAAAGTTCATTAACTCAAAAAAGTGAAGAAAAAAAAATGGAGGCCATATAAAAAAATTTGGTTCAGTTATTGTGTTTTTTAAAGGTGAAAAAAAGAAGCTTTTTGGGTTTAAAAAATAACCAAAAAATGGCTACTTACCAGCTTGAGATTGAACTTCTTGTTCGGTGGTTAAACAATAAAATTTAACAATTTTATCATTTTGAAATATTTGTTGAAGCATTTTTCTCATCGATGTAATGCATTTAACTGCGGCAATGCCATTAGTTGCAATTAAAATTTTTGAAATATTACATGTTTTAGGTTTGAGAATGGTTGTTGAATCACGTAAAACAAAATAATCGATGAATGAATTAATTGAATGAAAAATTTTATTTTCCATTTCATTTTCATGAGCATCAAAAAGAGAAAAAATTTGTTGTTGTTGTTGAAAATCTTTTCGTTGATGACCATTTGCATAAATTTCATGGCATTCTTGCATCAATAATTCTGATGGACCCGGCATTATTTTTAGATACTATAGGATGGAAGAAAAATGGTTGAGAAGAGTAGGAGTTTTTACCTTAAAAAAACTTAGAGTATAAAATAAATTTGGTAAAAGTGTGAAAATTAACAAATTCGCGTTAGTACCAAAAAATGAGAAATTTTCGCATAGAAAAAATGAAAGGTTAAATATTTATTATTTTCTAAAGTGTTTTTAGAGAAAATTATTTACGTATTTTGAAAATAAAAACACATTTTAGTGAATCAGAAAATAAAAAACTCTTTGCTTTTTGAATGTTAGCTGTAGCAATAAGCACGGGTTGAACCGAGAGAAATAAAAAACAAAGCATGAGTTGTTGGTTAATCGCAGTATAAAACACAACAAAAAAAAAATAGGTTTCTTACAAAATAAATTTGTAGTCTAACATAAAAAAAGGGTCAAGTAAAAAAAATGTTCGAGCGTTCAATGAAAATCATAGCTAACTAAATATTTCAAAAAGTAAATTCTAAAATTTTAGTTTCAAGATTCGGTGAATCAAAAACATTTTTTTATATAAAGGCAAAATTTAATTTTAAAATCCTAAAAGAGCAACTTTTCGTAATGTAATAATGATTTTTTGCCGATCTTGAAATTAATGGTGTCTTTCACTCGCCGAAGCCACTTTTTTTTCTTTTTTTAAAAGGAAGGACGACAACCTCCCTCAAAAATGTAAGTTAAAAAATGTGAGTAAAAAAACTGTCACGTTATTATTAGTGACAAAGAAAAAAAATTTAGCCGCTGGCCATAAAAAAAATTTTGAAACCTGTTCCACAAATAAAAAAAGAAAAAGTGATGCGTTCAAAATCTTCAACCTCATTACCTCTTTTTTTCTTCTCTTTAACTTTTTTTTAGTTTTCGGAGATTTATATCAAACGAAAAATTTCATTCAATTCGAAATCGAACAACATGAATCAAACATTAAAAAACTCCTCAAATTTTCGGGCATTTCATAAAATGCTTTTCCTCAAACACCAAAAAATATTTAACCGTTTTCACTTCCATGGTTTTTGGATTTCACTTTTGCGCATAAAAAAAAATAAATGTGTTTAACGAAACAAATTTCACAAAAATGCCTCCTGCAAACCTTGAAAAATAAAAAATAAACGAAGAAGCGCAACAACAAAAAAATGTGAATGAAAGAAAAGAAAAGAAGAAGAAAATGTTTTGAACTCATTTAACTCATTTTCTTGTTTCCTTTTATTCCTTTTTAAACACATAAAAATTTAATCATGATATGTTTTTGGTTGATGAGGAGAATGGGAAGGAATATGGAGTGAGGGAGAAATATGTAGATAAATAAATGATAGTAGGCAGGCAAGAAGGAGACGAGAATCACGCCATTTAAAAAGAGAAAATGGAGCTCATCCGTTTTTTTTTCTTTTGATTTTTTCTTTCCTTGGAAGAAAGAGGAAAAGGAAAGAAACAACAAAGAACCTCCGATCGCGAAGAAGCAAAAAATTAAGAAAAAAGCAGCCGAGAAAAAAAAAGAAGAATAAAAAGATTAAAAACCCTTTAACTTCACTTCTAACATCATCGTTCATTTTTCTGATTTTCTTTTTTCACGAAGACAAGAGACAAGAAAAAAATGGATGGAAGCAGCGGCGATAATGAAAATAATTTTTTTTGGAATATAAAATTGAAAGGTCTTATTTTGCTTTTTGCCATCTTTTTCTTTTCACACTTCATAGTTCAGTTTAAAAAAAAAGCGAAGAAGCAGACGATCGTCATCTTATGATGGAAAAAAAGGCGGGCTGTATACAATTGCTCTTCCGTTCATGTTCATGGCCTGATGATGAATGTGATACATACTTTGAGCTCCACAGCATTTTTTTTTTTACAGTTTAATATTTTTTTGTACAAGAATTTGAAAGACCGGAACAAAATTTTTTTTTATTCAATGGACAGCAGAGATAAGAACGCTGCTATAATAAAGTTAAATAAAAAAACATGTGATCTATGAATTTAAGAGATGGATGAATGAATGAATGGATTTGTTAAACCATCAATAATCACGGAAAGATCTTCTAATAAAAAAAAAAAATAAAGGACGAAAAAGAAAAAATGCGAGAATTCGTTTTTACTTCCAAAGACATCGTCGGAACGTAAAAAAGAATTTGCCGATGGCGATTTTAAACCACGAGGCAAAACAAAAAAAAAATCGTTTAAATCCAAGAATTCAAAAATTAAAAAAAACCGATAATAGCTTTCGATGATTTCCGATGTAATAATTCCAAAACACAAACATTATCGATCCATTCATAAAAAAATCTTGGCTGCAGTTTGAAATAAAGAAGAAGAAAACAACAAATTTGTTTTACGTTTTGTTTTATATCCCCTTTTTTTAGTTTTTGAATTTGCATGTATGTGTGTGAAGTGAAAGAAAAACTTTATCGCGCAATAAATAATAACGAAGAAATGAGAAAGAAAAAAAAGACACGAGAAAAGAGACACAGCAAAAAAGAAGAAAAAAAGGGATGGTGATGATCGCCCTTTTTTTATATATATTTAAAAGTATCATTCATTCTCATCGATTTAAAATATCTTTCTTTTTTTGTGCGCGGATAATAAATAAAATTTGAAATCGATCCAAAAAAAAGTTTCAAAAATTTAAACTAATTTTTTTGTTGGTTTGTTTGTTTGAAAGTGGTGTTAGTAAAATTTTAGAAAAAAGAAAAAAGAAATGCGAATAATCCAAAAAAGTGAAATTCCTATAATTTTAATTGATTTTTCATAAACTTTTGAAAGCTACAGCAAATAAAAATTTGCATAACTATGATAATTATTTAACTCAACGCTAAAAATTTATTCTTAATCGAGCTCTCAAGGAAAAGATTATCAAGCATGAGTCATAAGACAAAAAAATTTAAAAACGTCATTATTGCTTTTGGCTATATTTATATCCCTTCAAAAAATTCCAAAAATGCAGTCAGACGTTGCTAAATTTATCATCTCCAAAAATTTCATAAATAAAACAAAGGTAAAAAAAACAATGCAAAATGAAAAAAATTATGAAAACCGATTACTCATTTTCCATTATTATTATTTTTATTACATGGTTGCAAAAATGAGTATCATCCATTCATTCAAAATCATTTCAAGGCCATATCTTTATTGAAATAACATAAACGCGAAAAGAGCCGTCGTCTTCGCTGTAAAAAAGAAAACGAAGAAGATTGGACCAAAGTAAAGAAAAAAAGAAGTTGATATAATCAGAAAAAAATTGATCCAACTATGAAAAAAATTTTTTAGAGAAAATCTTTTATTTTTTAGTTTAGAAAAATTTCTTTTTTCGAATATTTCAATTTTCAAATGAAAAAATGCACTTTTTGCAGATGCAAATTTTTTTGTTGATTAAAAAAAAAACAAAAAACAGAGATCACATTTTTTGAGAGCAGCAAACAAAAAAATTAAACGTCAACCAAAAAAAGCTGCAAAGAATAAAAAAAAAGGTCGAATCATTCGAGGCAAATCAAAGAAGGAAAGAAAAAAAATTGATATGAGTTCTTTGTTGTCTTCAGTTGTCGGCGAAGAAGAAGGACGAAGAAAAAAGAAATCTTTCGATTTCAAGGAAAAGGTTTCAACGTGGAAGGAAGTGAAAAATGAGGTGAGGTTCCAAGTCCTCTTTTTTCCTTCTCATTCTTTTATATTTGTGTGTCAAAATAAGAAAAAGAAAAAAAGTGATTTTGTGTTTCATCAATAATAATAAAAGCAGCAACAAACAGCTTCGACTCAAAAAAGAGACAAGGAAAAGTAAAAGATGTGAGAAATGTTGATATTTGTGATTATTTAAAAAAAGAATAATAACAATCAAATATTTTCAATGAGTTCGAAAAAAGAAGCAAACCTCTTCTTTTTTTAAAGGTTAAAATTTAAAAAGAAAAACTTTGTACTTCAAGAAAATATTTTATGAATGTAAATTCATAGTTTATGACTAAAGTAAAAAACACGAATAATCAACGGAAATGCCATTCACAAAAAATATCAATCAAATTGGTTTAAAAAGCAACTTAAATTATTTTTTGTGGAGTTTCATTTTTTGATATAACAAAATCAAAGAGTAGATAAAAAAATGAAACGACGATACTTATCTCGAAAAATGGAGCTAAAAAGCTAAAAAAAATTTTTTTTTTACAAATTTTCCTTTTCCATTTTTTTTTCATATTGAAAGTTACAATAAAAGAAGCGAAGATTTGCATGTTTTCCTTTTCTTTCTTTTTTTCGCTCAAAATTAAGCTGTAGGTAGTATTCAAATATTAATTATGCTATGGCCAGAAAATATTTGTGAATCATGCAAATATACAAGAAAAAAATTAACTTTATTAACTTTAAAAGTGGAATCGAAAGAATTTGATGCAAAAAATAATAATAAAGTGTTGCTTTCCTTCCTAGTAATTTTGATTGTGCGTACTCACCTGGAAATGCTTCATGGGAAAATACAATAAAAATGAAAAAATTAGCATAAAATGAATGAATGCACAAAATAATGAATGCTTTTTTCATTGAATAAAAAAGCAAAGCTGATGAGCAGTTGTTAATTTTCAGTATCCCAAAGATGCCCAAGGATCCAAATATTTTAATATAAGATTCAAATATAATCAAAGGAATCCAAATACCTAAAAGCATGGAGATACCCAAAAAGGCTCAAAGATACATAGCAAAGACTTCGTCCAAAGAATAAAAAATTAATTTGCATAAATAAAAAAGAATGTAAAAACATTTTTTTCTAGCGTAATTCATTTGCTTGGCTTTAATTTGCATATACTTAAAAACCAAATAAACGCGCACAAGCAAAAATCTTCAGATACTAGAAATAAGGCGGCCCTTCGGGCCGCCAGTAAATGCATCTTTTTCATAGTTTATTTATGCTTATAAAAATCTCTTTAGTGCGCAGCTCTTAGTTACTGATTCAGATAATGAATCAGTTCAAGCTCCTTCGCCGCGTCAAGGCAGCTGCGCTCTGAAGGAGTGGGGCAACGCCCCTTGATTATTTAATTAAGTCTACTTTAAAATTTTTACATATTTCATATTTTAGTTATAGGATGATTTCATTATAAACAAAATTTTTTACTTTTTGGTTTAGTCGCTGTTTACCTAAATAAATTTTGAGTGCTGTGGAACGCTTTACTCTTGAGCATGCTACGTACATTTGACCATGATTAAAAACATCTTTTCGTAAATCAAGTCCAACTTTTTCAAATGTTTGCCCTTGGCTTTTATTTATTGTCATTGCAAAAGCAATTTTAATTGGAAATTGTCGACGGGAAAGTGTGAATGGGTAATTTTCTTCGTTGTTTAATATAATGCGATGTATAAAAACAACTTCACCTTTTTTATCACCTGTCAGAATTTTACATTGTAATGAATTGTTTAATAAGCCCAACACCAATAACCTTGTTCCATTGCAAAGACCTTCATTTTGACTTAAATTTCTAATCAACATTACTACTGTATTTTTCCTAAGCTTTAGTTCATGAGGAGGAAGTGAGGCTGGATTTAAGCTATTCAAATATTCTTGAGTTAAAAGTTCTTGTAAAGCTTCACCTTCAATTGCAGAATCAATGCTTGTATAAATTTTTTCTCCATCAGAGGGCAACATTTCGACAACTTCTTTATTTAACTCATCAACGTCTGCGTTTCGAGCTGATAAAATTACAGAGTTTGTAACTTCTTCAAACCGATTTTTCTCAATTAAAGTTCCATAAATTTCTTGAACCAAATTTGTTTCAATAATAAAATCTTGAGCAAATTCCATGTTATCATTAGAATCATTTACTTTACCTTCTCCGATATCCAATAAATATTTTGCAAAAATCGTTTCTTCTTGGTCTGCACGCATATTTTGATGCAAAGAAAATATTTCAAAGTTGTTCCAAAGTGAGCTAAATTTTATTGATAAGTTAACACATTCAGAGCGTGTTCCATTTTTACGAACAGGTAATAGCTGCCGAAAATCGCCACCAATAATTAAAATTTTGCCACCAAATGGTTCTTGAACTTTTGTTAAATTACGCAATAATCTATCCATTACTTCAAGTGCATATCGAGGAGCCATCGGTGTTTCATCGCAAATAAACACGTCTGTTTCAATTAAAGCTTTACCTTGTTTTGAGTTTGCAGTGATAGATGAATTTGAATCGGAATATAATGGAACTGGTAATCCTAATGTCTTATGAAGTGTTTTACCTTCGGGTAACAAAATTGCAGCAATACCGGTAAATGCCATCGTTTGTACTTTTTTTCCTTTTGCTCGCAATGCATGCCATAATGTTTTATAGACATATGTTTTACCTGAACCTCCAGGGCCATCGAGATAAAAATACTTTTTAGTTAGGTTATTTTGTGTCATTGCAGCTTCACAAACTTTGTCAACAATTATTTTTTGTGCTTTATTTAAAGTAGTGTAACGTTCATCTGCAATTTGTTGGTCGAAAATGGGATCGTAAATGTCATAATCCTCATCATAGTTTACTTCCTGAATCATCATAGGAAAATCTGATAATGATTTATCTTCTCTCTCAAGCAACTTTTGGATTTCACGATAGGCTTTATTAATTGCAGTAACTTCATCCATTGTCCTTGCAAAGTCTTCAGCCATATCACTTTTAAATTCTTCCCAAAGATTTTGTGGTGCTAAAGGTTGACAATGAATTAAAAGCCTAACAAAAAGGGATCGCATTTGATATGGTAACAATGATAATCGGGCTTCATTTAACACTCTATTCCATTCTTTGTCATCTTCAATGAGGCCAAGTTCTAAACATGCTTCAGTAAAAGTTTGGCATAATTTTTCATCAACCTTTTTCAAATCTTCAAAACTTGTGGCACCTTTTACATGATTTAAAAGAATTCGCAAATGAAATAATTCTTGGTTTGTTGGTGAAACTGTGTACATCCTTCCAATAACGTTGAAATTAGAGAGTCTTGTAGACCAAATGTGTTTTTTATCTACTTTTTTCCAAGTGAATTGTTCGGGAATTTGGCTATAAAGTAAATCTCTGGCTTTAGAATCTTTTGCATTTAGCTCGAAGTATTCCATTAACATGCTTTTCTTTTCCATTGCTTCGCGCATTCCATCTTCATCATTTGCATCTTCGAATGATATCCTTTGCTCACCAGGAAGATGAATGGGTAATCGAGTTATTGAATGGCTTTTATCGTGCAATCCGTAATTTAAAATCCTCCAAACTGCTTCAGATGCTCCCATATAACGACTATTTAAAAATGATTCACATTCATCATAATTTACAACACCGTCAACAATTTTCATAGCTGCTGCATCATGGCCTTTAAATATATATTTGTACAAATATTTTACAGCTTTAATGGAAGATACAACTTCAACATTGATGTGACAATTTAATTCAAGCAATAAATTAGGGCAATGAGGAACGACATATCTGTTATCAATAACAAAACCAGAAGATTTAGTAACAGTAATTCCATTATCAGGTCGAGCATATGTTGGATAGCCATCTTCATCGAGAAGTGTTTCATCTTGAAAATCTTTAGGGAAACCTTTTGAACAAACGCCGTTTTTGAAACATCTTTCTCCGCAAGGGCCATGTATCATATGAGTTACAACTAATTTATGAAGATTTGGATATTGTTGTTCATCAGGAATTTGGGCGCTAATATAACGGTCGATAACTTCAGCAGTTCGCATTTTATAATCAGCATCTAATGTTACTAAAAAATGACAATGTGGCAATCCGCGTTTTTGAAATTCAATTGTGTAAACATGTGCTTTACCTTTTCCAAAATATCCTTCTTTAGTTATTAATTTAATTAAATGATCTTTTTTTTGTTTTAAAACTTTTGCAACTAAATCGGGTCTATCTGCAGCTGTTTGTCCAGAAAGTAAGTTTTCTTTGATTTCGGTCCAGTTAGGATTGCAAGTCATGGTTATGAAAAGGTCGGGTTTTCCAAATCTTCTTACAATTGACATTGCATCTTGATAAAGTTGTTCCATGTTTCGTGGAGAACCTTGATGTGTTGAAGGTAAAATTATTTTTGCACCGATAGATTGTGCATTGTTATCCTGTTGAAACTTTTTCATGAAATCATCAATGTTTGCGTAAGAGTCTCGCATAATTTCATTCTGATTTTGTTTTAAATATTCAACTCTTTCTTTGATAATTTTTAATGCAGTATCAACTAACCATTGTTGGAAAAGCCTGCCGCCGTTTAAAATGGGATTGAATTCATTATCTCTAATAGCAATTTGATATTTCGCATATGCACATCGTGTTAACCTTTTGTTAGAGTTTACCTTTTTTAAATTAATATCCCAAATTGGTGTGCCATGTGGAAAAAGAATTGGATAAAGCCATGGTTCAACATTAGGATCCAAAGCGTTAACTGTTTTAAGCTTTTTTGTGTCTTTATCATAAACGGTTACATATGAATCGGGTATTTCACCATCATCAGTTGTTGCAAAAACTGCGGCTACTTCATTGGATGCTTGTAAATTATATCTTCTTTGATCTTGTCCTGGTTTAATTCCAAAATGCATTGATAAATTTAAAGGGTCAATTCCATTTTGTAATGCCAATTCTTGTTGTTTTTCATACTCTTCATGCATCATTTTAAAAGCTTTTGCTTGACAATTAATTTCATTTAAAACTGTACTTAGAGTTTTTGTTATATCTGGATTTAAATTGGAAAAAGTTGCTAAACGACTTTCAACTGCTTCATTAGGATCAACAATGTAAAGTTGGTTATATGCTTTTGGTTCATTTGGATCGTTTCTTAAAGCCGTGTTTATTTGATAATATATTTGACCTTGAACAACAAATGCATATGGGCCTGGACGATTGATTCCAAATTTTACAACATCTGCATTAAATGAAGCAAAGGAATGAGCATTGTTATAAACTCTGATAAATTTACGAAAATCTTCAATTGCAAAAAGCGCTTTTAGTTCTTCTGGATATTCATGTAATGGAGGAAACGCTACTGTTCCATGTTGACAACAATTGCTAAATGACATCCCTTTATTAGAAACCTTTTCATTTTCAAAGTGTTTTGCACCGCAATGCATGCAATAATAACTCATAGAGCCGCCGTAGTGAGATGGAGCATCATCATCAATTTCAAATCCTCCTGCACAAATTTTATCTTTTGGATTTCTTTTAGTTTGTTGTTGCAATCTGTTATTTTGTAATGCAGCTGATCTCTGTTCTTCGTTTAAATTAGCCCTCAAACTTTGCATTCTTATCCTTTTTGGCAGATTTTCAACTTCTCTTTGTTCATCAGTTAAATTTACTCTTGATAACCTTTTTTTGTTATTTTTCTCAATAGTTCCGACTTGTGCCTTGTTTTGCTGGTAACGTTCTTTTTCACGTTCTCTTTTTCTTTCTTTTAGCTCTTCTTTATGACGGGTTTCTTCAGAAGAAGTTCTTCTTATTTTAGGTGGCATAACAAAAATTACAAATGTATGTTTGTTAGGATGCTTATTTATGTATATGTTTATGTAATATGTAATATGTAATATGTAATATGTAATATGTAACGTGTAAAATGGAATAGTTTAACTCTTCGAGACGCACTAAACCGCGTAGCAAAATTTTTATAGTTTTAAAAAAACAAAAAATGTTTTGAGCTAACAGTCTGCAAATAAATTTGAAGACAACAATATAGTTTAAACTATGAAAAATGAGAAAATGAGAGGCAATGAGCATTTTTTTGATGTATGCAAATTTTTAAAATGAATTTTCTTTCTTGTTTTTTTTTCATTCTTTTTTTTTCTTGTTTCGTGAAAAAGAAAATTTGCATTGAGGCAGAGACACACTGACAATGAAAATTGTAGAGAAGGAATTTTGCAAGCTTGCTCGCAAACGGAAGAATATTTAAACAGCTTAAATCCTCCATCATTGCCACCTCATGAACTACGTTTGCGAAAAAATACAGTAATTATGCTTGTCTCGAATAGGTTTGGAGTGACCGGGTTCTGCTTTCGGTTGAGACTCCAACGTCTTGAAGACAGTAATGATTTGAGATTTAATTGTTGTTGGTGGTGATGTAAGAGATGCGAGCTGTTGCTTAGCTGTGGTACCTCAAACTTTGGGTAATTAAACCTTTATTATTTCAATCGGCACGATAAATATTAACACGACGAAACAATAAATAAAAGGACGAGTAAAAAGGAATTACAAAGATAGTTATGAAATGTGAAATGATGCTCGAGAGCTTATATAGTCATTTAAATATGGTGGCTTGAGTCGGCGCTGGTTGTCCTAAAATAATGGCAGATGGCGTTTGCTTTGGACCGCCCGTTTCTAGTCAGTGTTTTGCAGCCATTGGACATTTGCGCATAAATAAGCATTGTTGCGGTGTCAGTTGTGTCAGTTTGCTTTTTGCTTTGCTCTTCAAATGGGTGCAGTTGAAAGAAGAATATTTAGGATAAAATGAAGCATGGAAAATAAAGCAGGAAGAATAGGATAAAAGCATAATGATGAAATAACATAATAAAGAATGCATCGCAAGTCGCGACAATGCTCATTCGAAACCTCAGTCAAGCTGAAGGATTATGTAATGGAACAAGGCTTTTGGTTATTGGGTTAATGAACAACACATTACAATGTAAAATTTTAACCGGTGATAAAAAAGGTGACGTTGTCATGATTCATCAAATTTTGTTATATAATGAAGAAAATTACCCATTTACATTGGCCCGAAGACAATTCCCTGTTAAAATCGCGTTTGCAATGACTATCAACAAAAGCCAGGGTCAAACATTCGAAATTGTTGGAATTGATTTGCGAAAGGATGTTTTTAACCATGGGCAAATGTATGTTGCATGCTCAAGAGTAAAGCGTTGGTCTGCATTGAAAATATATTTTGGACAACAGCGATTGAATAATAAAGTTAAGAATTATGTTTACAAGGAAATAATTAATTAGAAAATAAACTAACGTAAAAGATCTGGTGGTATGTTTTTTGTTTATTAATAGGCGTCTAATTAATAATGTAGTTACTTTATTGATTTCTTAATTGTCGAACTCTTTGGGAGGATCTTTTTAACCACCTTTATGGTGGCCCCCGCTGCAGGGTATGCAGCATTATATGTTGAGGGAGAGCAAGAGGAGGTAAGTCGTTTATTTTCATCTCTCGCAAGTTTGCAAATCAAGATAAAAAAACTATTAAATAAATAATTGGTGTTTTAATTTTTTTGTAATTTATAATATAATTAGTTCAATGAAATAAATTTTCTTTAATAATACAATTTGTAAAATTATGGGGATCGCGGCGCGGAGCGCCGCTTCTTGCCTAGTCACTATTACAGCAGACCTCTGTCTCCACTTTGATAAAATAACGAAACAGAAATGATGAGCTTTAAAAAAGAAATAAAAAATGACGTGTTTTTTTTCTTCAATCAAAACCATTCACTAAAAATACATACAATCAATTGCGATCTAATAGCTGATTTTTCTTTTTTATCCAATGGAATCTTAAAGGGTTTATTTTAAAAGAAATGTGTTTTGCTGGTTCGAAGCTTCCGGCAATAATTTGATGAATGATCAAAGATGAGAAATATCAACCAATAACAAAAGAAAATCAAAAAGTTTGATGTAAATGCAAAAATTATAATAAAAGTTTGGTTGGAAAAAATATTGCTCTCTGATTTTTAATTCCATAAATTCGAATCAAAATGAAAATAATTTGCAATCTTGAATTCAAGTTTTAAAAAAAGCTTCGAAAATGATTCAAAAACTCGAAAATCTTGAGCTTTCAACTAAAACTTTAATGTAAAATCATAAAATTGAGTGGCGCCATTTTTGAGGAACACTGAGTTGAGCAAATTGTCCTCCAAAAAAAACGAAGCTTGCCTAAAACGAAAAATTCAAAGTTTTTTCTTTCCCAATTTTTCAATCATCAAAAATTTGGCTTCTTTTTTTATTTTATTTAAAAATCAGCTTTTATTATAAACCTTTACAAAGATGATGGAATCACTGTATTACACTAGAAAGAAAAAGAAGCAACGAATATAAAAGTGGATAAATTTATGGTTGAATTTGATCGAGGTATACTTTCATTCTTTTATTTTTGCTTACTCAATTTTTTTTATTTTCAGCTTTAACCCAAGAACCTTATGTGATGGTATCTACTATAACGGACGCATTTGAATTTCTTCAGCAACATCCATTTCCTGAAGGTATAAATCGAGTATTCAACACACTTTCAAAGGTTTTTGGCGACAAAACGATCATTCCTGAAACAAAATTGATTCTTCATCGAATTCTTCAGCTTACAAGAGAATCAAAGCCGTTTATTCATGCTTATCAAACACCGGAAGTTATGCTGAGAAGTATTATGATTGTTAATCACAACTTGGATCCTGAAATTCGTGCTCTTTGTTTGATGCTTCTTGAAGCTTTAGCTCCTATCGTCTGTAATGATTCTCATGTAAGTTTATTTTTTATCAATGTTTGAAAGTAAAAAAATGTTTTTTAGGCTCAACATTTGATAATCGAAGGTCTAAGTGCTCCAACTATAATTGGAAAAATGGCTGCCGTTGTTGCTGTCAAACAATTTGTTCAACACTCAAAGTAACTTTATCATCTTTCTTCCTCGTTTATTTACACATACAGATATCGTTTTTAGGCAATTTTGTGAACTTGTTATTCAAAAATTTGAAGATCTCTTGTTTTCTTCTGAACTCAATGCAAATTTGAAAGTCAACCTATCAAGATTTTACCTTACTTTCGTGATGGCGTAACGCTTTGCGACAGAATTTATGCACTTGGAAAACGTTTACTGGGAGAACATTTTGAAAAAGAAGTTACTCTAGCTGCTTATGATTTGTTGACTCATGTTGCTTGCTGGAAAAGGTATTCAAG
The DNA here is from genome assembly GCA_028622995.1 of Panagrolaimus kolymaensis. Taxonomy (NCBI): domain Eukaryota; kingdom Metazoa; phylum Nematoda; class Chromadorea; order Rhabditida; family Panagrolaimidae; genus Panagrolaimus; species Panagrolaimus kolymaensis. The sequence continues at coordinate 16,954 of JAJQJQ010000096.1, read as the reverse complement.
TTGCTGAGCATCTCAACTTTCTTATGGATACCGTCGATGCATATGAAAATGACCAAGAGCTCGTAACAAATTTATTGAAGAATTTAGCTGAAATATGTTCATCATCTCATTGAGAAAAAGAACAAGTTGTTGTAAGTTTACTAACTCCGTTAGCTTTTCACTGTTTTGGATTTCAGAGGCTGATCAACTTCAAACGATTATTTGAAAAACAGAAATCTTCTACTGCTGTTTATTACTTTATAAAGTGCATGAATGCTTTCACTTCACAATCAAGGTTTATGGAAGAAATCAAAAGTGCTGATACATTTCTTATTTCAATTCTCAGTCATCCAAATTTTAATGTCACCGTAAAAGCTGCAAGGATTTTAGTGATTTTTCAAGATTCTGAAGCTGGTGCTATAACTTTGGTTAATTTTCTTCCAAATCTGATTGAACGAATGTCAAAAGCAAGACCCAAAGAACAAAGAATTGTATGTTTATGTTCTCGTTAGTTTCATTTTGATCCATTTTTTTCAGATGTGTAAAATTCTCTTGGATTATTGTGGAAGTAAAATAACGACCGAAGAAGCCGTTAAATTTATTATTGGTTATCTAATCAACTCAACTTCCATGGAATAACCAGCTTTTAACATGATCTTAGAAACAATCAATGCTGTTTGTGCACAATTTCCACGAATATATCCAATTTGCTGAAAAGGTTCTCAACAAGCAACTTAAAATTGTTCAATCTCAAAACGATGTCGTAATGGATGGAAGCTACTTGCCGATATTTGATCCACCACTTCATTTATTTTCTATCCTTCTGTCATCAGAATATGCAAGAGGATCTACGGCATTACCACTAGCTGATCTTGTAAAAGATAATGGAGGTGATTGATTCCAGTGATGATACATATTTATTGCTCATTATCAACATGCTTATGAGGTGAGTTCTTTTTTACTTTTGTGTTTATTCCTCTCGTCAGCCACTGATGAGCCCGGGCGAGAGGATTGATTTTGTATTACTATTGTTTGTTTTGACTCTAATGCGATTGCATTAGCTGCTTTAATATTAACTTGCAATCTGGTTAACGGGCGAAATTGCATGATTAAACTTTGAGACATTTTGTGTTTTACCTTTTTGTTTCAGGTGTTTTAGGTTTCAAAAGAAGAAATGAAGTGAATTAAGATGTTTTGTATTGTTATTGTTTTGTTATGTTTTTATGTTTTTGTTGTAATAAAAGAGTTGTTTTATAAACACTGCTTGTTTTTCTTTGATAATGAATAAACTTGAATGAATTGTCGAGCTATTTTGCTCGACTCATTAACCATACCTTTTGATTCTAAACCTTATGCCGACGGTTGTTCTTTTACCGTAAGATGTTGCCCATCTAATTATTGAATACTTTGTCTTACTTGCACCTGAATAGCTAAGGTTCACAATAGGAATTGTTTTCAGAATCTGCAAAATGGTTAGCGAACAAAAGAAGATCCTTGCCATTCCACACAAGTTTCCATGGTCATTTAAAAGCTTTGACATTAAGCGATGCGATGCTCCTCATGCTGGTTTACAACTTGCTAAGTGGGCTGCTCGTATGTGTAAGAAGTGGGAAGAAGGAACTTATGCCTATCTATTAGTTCACGATAATTGGTCATATGAACAGATTGCTGCTGCATTCAAGATCTTCAAGGAACATGGTATAAAGGTGCTGTTCCTCATTCCTGGTAGTCGTCCGGATGCAAATAGCTTGGCCTTCAACCTGAACAACCTCATAGAATACATGGCTTGCCCTGTTGGAAGCATTGAAGAAGTTAGAGGCATGGTATTTCGAGCTGAAGCAGCTATCGAACAACCTGTTGATGAAGAAGAACAACGTGGTGAAGAAGAACTTCGTGCTCAAAAGACGGAAGAAGAACGACTTGCTCGCGAAGAAGAAGAACGTCAACGCCGAGAAGAAGAGGAACTTCGTGCTCAACAACTTGAAGAAGAACGACTTGCTCGCGAAGAAAAAGAACGTCAACGCCGTGAAGAAGAAGAAGAAGAACGTCGTCGACAATCCCACGAACAACATCGACAACAACAACAAAAACGTCGTATCAAAGAAGCGCAAGAACAGCTTGCTCGTGAGGAAGAAGAACATCGCGCGGAAGAAGAAAGCCGTCGTGATAAAGAAGCTCGCATGATGAAACGCGCAAGAGAAGCAAATGAAGGTGGTGGTGATGAAGGTTGTAAGAAAAAAAAGAAGGCATGACTTGAAACAGCTGCGGTAGAAAAAAGTGGAAGCCAGACGGGAGAGGAAACTGGTGATAAAGATTCCTTTTGGGACTTCTAGTTGATTATTTAAATTTTGTTTATGTTGATTTTTGTTTTATTTAAATTAATATTTTGTTGTTCTAGTTTGTTAAATAAAAGGTTTACAAAAAAATGAAACTTTATTTTTAGGCTTGATGAAGTGCAGCTGCAATTTCCCCGACATTTTTTTTTGAAGCAACAAACTTTTTCTTGTCTTTTTCTTTCAGCTTTGCCGAAAAGAGATCATTGGTAATCACTTTTTTAATGAACAAATTTTTCTTTATCATTGATAATATTTGGAAAGTTTAAAGCAAAAATAACTTTGCATCATCATGATTACTTAAATTTAATCTTAAACACTTTTGCGTAATTCTTGGGTTCCTTTCTTCTCCTTTTTTCAGGCTTTTTAAATAAACAAAATCAAGCTTCCTGGGCTTTTGATCTTTTGTTTTTTTATTTGTCTTTTTTAACAACATAAACCTTCTTTCTAAATGGCAGGATTTTCGTATCAGTATTACCTCGCCGCTGGCGATTGCTATAATTCGAAAATAAAAGCAAGCCTCTTCTTTTTTTAAAGGTTAAAATTTAAAAAGAAAAACTTTGTATTTCAAGGAAGCATTTTATGAATGTAAAATTATAGTTTATGACTAAAGTAAAAAACACGAATAATAAATGGAAATGCCATTCACAAAAAATATTATAAATCAAATTGGTTTAAAAAGCAACTTAAATTATTTTTTGTGGAGTTTCATTTTTTGATATAACAAAATCAAACAGTAGAGAAAAAAATGAAACGACGATACTTATCTCGAAAAATGGAGCTAAAAAGCTAAAAAGTTTTTTTTTTTTACAAATTTTCCTTTTCCATTTTTTTTTTGATATTGAAAGTTACAAAAAAAACTCAATGGATGGATGAAAGTTCAAATATTTGAAAAAATTTATTTTTTGATAAACTTTTAACTAAATCTTACTAATTTGTTTATGGTGTTTCCATAAAACTCAATTGCTGGCAAAATAATGCGGCTTAAAAAAAGTTTGGCCATGAAACTATTGCAACACATTGAAGTGTTCAGAAACTCCATGAAGCGAGATCGTCGAAATATTTTCTTTAAAAAAGAATAAATGTGACTTGTTTTTTTTCTCTTCTTCAAAGAAAACCATTCACTAAAAATACATACTTTTATTTTTGATATGATTGCTGGATGCCATTCTTCTTTTTTTAACCAATGGAATCTTAAAGGTTTTATTTAAAAAGAAATGTGTTTCGATTGTTCGAAGCTTCCGGAAATATTGTGTTGGATGATCAATGATTAGAGATAAAAATGGTTCAACAAATAACAAAAAGAAAAAAAACTAATCGAAATCGAAAATCTTTTTAATCTTTTTCTTCGCATTTTAGGCCTGAAAATCAAAGTTTTAAAGGACACGTAAAAATTATAATAAAAAGTTGGCTGGAAAAAACGTTGCTCACTGATTTTTAATAAAAGCCATAATTCGAATCAAAATGGAAATAATTGCAATCTTGAATTTTAGTTTTAAAAAAGCTTTGAAGTGACAATTCCGATATTTGGAATCGAACAAAACTAAACCAAGGCATCAAATTTTATTTTGGGAGCAAACAAAATTTTACAAGTTTTGTTTTTGTTTTAAATTGAATAACCAAAGCAAAGAAACCTAACCACAATAAAAATCATTGCAAGTTCATTTTTAGCACAACAAAAATAAAATGTGGAAAGCATTAGTGCAATAATAAATGTTAAAAACTATTACTTTTCATTATCCTTTATGAAAATTTCGTTCAAAGCTTTTTTGGGTTTAGAATTGTAATAACTACATTCTCGGCATGCATCCTCCTTGTTTTATGCTTATTTTTTTTCCTTTTTTTTATAAACTAAAATCCAGTTTGTCCATTATCTTCAAAAGGCAAATACATTACAAAAAAGTAATTTGGGTATTTTTTAATCAAAGATTTAAACGCGGTTGAATATTGATTAAATCGTTTTTGAAATGCTCATATAAAAGATTTGATTGTTTATCGATACTACTACAGTAATTTGACAGCAATGTTTGTTGACAAGATATCTTTTTCGTGAATCGTTCAGAAAGAAAGATGCTATTCATCTTTTTTTTTACTTAGTTGTAGTTTCTCATTTTTAATAAAACTTTTTTATAGCATAAAATAACAGCTTCACATAGTTTTGTAATATCCTCAACCAGAATGATAAAAATTCCTATAAACTTCTTTTGATACCGTTAAAAAAAATTGAAGTTGGTTTTTCGAAATGAAAAAGATTTCTTGGATTTAAAAAGAACCCAAATCAGTTAGTTGTATTTTAAAAAGTATTCAATTGATTTGGTAAAAAAATTTAGGTTTATTTTTGTGAAAAGAATTTTTAGCTTCTTTTTTTCTTCATACATACATTGTTATTTTATGTAAATTTGCATAAACTACTAGCGAAGATATGTGGAACAATAAAATGATAAAATAAAATTGATGAAGAAATGTGAAAGCCACCGTAGTAATCCATCCTTGATGGGAAGATTTTTCCCGCCAAAAAGTTATGTTTTGACTCTTTTGCCAACAAAAACTTTTGTTTCAAATTTTTTTTTATCAAACTATTTTTTTCTGCCATTTTTAGAATCATACAGAAGAAGCAAAAAATTTTGCATATTAATTTTTTATTTTTGCATTCATTAGAAGCATGATGCAGCTTTATTCTAATTTCAATATGGTCAAAGCTCAAATGTTCCTTCAAGTGCTGGTGGCTTTCTTTCAAATATGTTTTGGATGTTTTCTACCTTCAATCAACGACAAATAATGTTGGATCAATGCTGTTTAATTGTTGAGTTTTCTTTTTCTTTTTACTCCTTTGGTTAGCCACTGAAGAGCTCGGGCCAAAGGAGGTTTATCGTTTTAAAAAGTTTTTATGTTGTTTGTGTTTCTAATATGTCAACTTATCTGGTTAACGAGCGAAATAACTTGTCGGCCATTCCTTAGGCAAAATTGTTTATGTACCTGTAATGCTTCTTTAGTTATAGGTTTTACTGGTTTCTCTTGGTGGAAATGGTCATGCACTTCAAATGCTTCCAACACATAAAATTCAATGGCTTCTACGATATCTTCAAACAATCATAATGCTTTATCAAATGTTTTTTTTTCACATGAATTGGATGTTTTTCAATGATAATCAACGTGATGTTTATTTGGTGATTTCTTTTATGTTTTACTCCTCGGTAAGCCACTGAAGATCCCGGGCCGAGGAGGATTTATGTTTTTACTTATTTTTTTTTGCTCTAATGCTTTGCATTATTGCTTTTAATATTAACTTGCTATATGGTTTACGGGTGAAATAGCTCGTTATTAGTTATCATACTTTGAGAGATGTTTGTGTTTTACCTTTTTGTTTCAGGTGTTTTAGGTATTCAAAAGAAGAAATGAAAGAAAACCATATGCTTCAATTATGTATCGTTTATTTTTACGAAAGAATCAACAAGTTTACATAAATGTGAATGAAAACAAAGTTTAGAAAAAAGCAATGAAATGAATTCTTAATATGAAAGTTGCATAAAATAAGCTATTTTCAAGGAATGAATGGAGGATGTTATTGAAATGAAACAAATTTACAGCAGCAATGGATAAAGCTCTGTTGCTTTTTTGTTTGTTTTGATTTATTGAAATCATGGACTTATTGTTGCACAAATGGTAACTGAAAAAAAACAAGTTGAACTTTCGTTTTTTTACTTAAAAAAGCAGGCGATGTTTTTTCAATGGTTTTTTCGAAGTGTTTCAAAGTCGTTTGCTTTTTGCTTTCTTTGCCCTTTCAACTTTCTTACTCGCGTTTTTCCGAGTAAATGAATGTCATGCAGCTAGTTGAGGTGATTACACGAAAGCTTCTGCTCGCGCTTTTTAAAAGCAAGAGAGCATTGATGAAATGTCTCGCACCAAAATCAAAAACTTTTGGATTGCTCAATCTTCTTCTTTTCAATCGAATTTTTTATCTTCACCTTTAACGATTCCGACTGATTTTTTCCCCTCCTTTTTATTGCTTCATTTTCTTGGAGTTTTTTCTTACAAAATCCTTGCCGTTTTTTATATTCCCTTTTCGACTTTTTATCGACCTTTTTCTTCTGTCGAGAATCTTTCCAATGCTTTTGCTTAGAATTCTTTTACCTTCTTCTTTCTTTATTTCGCCCATTTTTGATTCATCAAACGTGAGATTATTGCCTTAATGGCGATAGCTGAAACACTCAGTTTGTTAGATCATTTGGTTGTAAAAAGCCATCTTTCCTTTTTTATTCCCAATATGCTTTACTTCTTTCCCCTTTTATTCGCAATACTTACATATGTATTTCGTGCTCATTTATTCGTGTTTTCCCTTTCCCTTATGCTTCAATTTGGTGCTCTTGAATGGTCAAATACTCGATGGTGTTCTCTTTCGGATGTCAATGAAATGAAGCTGCTGATGTTGCGACTCTATTAATGGTAAATCCGAAATGATGATGATGATGATGATGATGATGATGATGATGATGATGATGATAATGATGATGATATGATGATGATGATGATGATGATGATGATGATGATGATGATGATGATGATGATGATGATGATGATGATGATGATGATATTATGATGCTATTATGATCAAAAGAAATTCAACAACCAATAGGTGATATTCGTTTTCAATGTTCTTGGTCAAAAGTTGCTTTTGTGGTTAACGTTATGTCATTGGTATGCTGGTGGCTTCGTTTCAATTATGTTTTTGGATCTTTTTTTGCTTCAATCAAAGACAATTGCTGTTGATGAGTAAATGTTATATGGATGGATGGGTTTTCTTTCTTTTTCTCTCCTTTGGTTAGCCACTGAAGAGCTCGAACCAAAGGAGGTTTATCGTTTTAAAAAGTTTTCATGTTGTTTATGTTACTAATATGTCAAGTTATCTGGTTAACGAGCGAAATAACTTGTCGGCCATTCCTTAGGCAATATTGTTTATGTACTATAACTCTTCTTTAGTTTTAGGTTTTACTGGTTCACATGGTGGCAAATCTCCTGCATTTCCAACACTTCAATTCATCATGTATATGTTAATACTATGGCACCATAAACAATGCAATGTTAAATGTGGCTTCTCTTCTTTGATCATTGTTATTGGTTTGATATGATGTTATCAAGAATGTCATTGAAGCTCATGTATTCATCCACAATGGTGCTGTTGATGTTTTTAACATCTTTCAAAATATCAATCATTCGCATGGATTTTACTCAATAAAGCAATTCAAGTTTATGTTTCTTTCATGGATATGGTCAACGCTTATGTTTTTACTCTACTGATACTGAATGTTTTTCAATGATGATCAACGTAATGTTTATTTGGTGATTTGTTTTATGTTTTATATTTTACTCCTTGGAAAACCACTGATGAGCCCGGGCCAAGAGAATTTATGTTTTGCTTATTTTGTTTTTGCTCTAATGCTTTGCATTATTGCTTTTAATATTAACTTGCAATCTGGTTAACGGGCGAAATTGCATGATTAAACTTTGAGACATTTTGTGTTTTACCTTTTTGTTTCAGGTGTTTTAGGTTTCAAAAGAAGAAATGAAGCGAATTAAGATGTTTTGTATTGTTATTGTTTTGTTATGTTTTTATGTTTTTGTTGTAATAAAAGAGTTGTTTTATAAACACTGCTTGTTTTTCTTTGATAATGAATAAACTTGAATGAATTGTCGAGCTATTTTGCTCGACTCATTAACCATACCTTTTGATTCTAAACCTTATGCCGACGGTTGTTCTTTTACCGTAAGATGTTGCCCATCTAATTATTGAATACTTTGTCTTACTTGCACCTGAATAGCTAAGGTTCACAATAGAAATTGTTTTCAGTATTCTCAATATGGTTATCGAAGACAAGAAAATTCTTGCTATACCACTAAAGTTCCCCTGGGATTTCACCAACTTCAACATCGTCAAATTTGATGCTCCAATATTTGGTACACGTATGCTTAAATGGGCTGCACGTATGAAGTGGTCAGCTGGAAGTTATGTTTATATTGTTGTTAATGATTTATGGTCGGATAAAGACGTTCTTGATGCGTTGAACATCCTTAAACAACATGGAATCAAGGTTGCGTTCTTACTACCTGAAACTCGTCCAGGTGCATTCAATTTATCGATTAACCTCAACAGCACCCAGTACAATGCAGGCATCGCATACCTCGTTGGAAGCATCGAAGAAGTAAGAAGCATCGTCTTCCGAAATGAACGTCCTCCACAAGCCATCCAACAACCTGCTGCTGATGAAGAAGCTCAACAACAACCAGAACAACTTCCTACTCAAGAAGAAGAACATCGTAGCCGAGAAGAAATGGAACGTCTTGCTCACGAAGAAGAAGAACATCATCGCCGAGAAGAAATGGAACGTCTTGCTCACGAAGAAGAAGAACATCATCGCCGAGAAGAAATGGAACGTCTTGCTCACGAAGAAGAAGAACATCATCGCCGAGAAGAAATGGAACGTCTTGCTCACGAAGAAGAAGAACATCATCGCCGAGAAGAAATGGAACGTCTTGCTCACGAAGAAGAAGAACATCATCGCCGAGAAGAAATGGAACGTCTTGCTCACGAAGAAGAAGAACATCATCGCCGAGAAGAAATGGAACGTCTTGCTCACGAAGAAGAAGAAGAACATCGTCGCCGAGAAGAAATGGAACGTCTTGCTCACGAAGAAGAAGAACATCGTCGCCGAGAAGAAGAACAACTCATACATGAAACAAATCGTCGTCGAATTGAAGATGAACAACGAGCTGAAGAAGAAGAACGCCGTTTGATGCGAGAAGCTCGTAACAAGCGAGCAAGAGATGCAGCAAGAGAAGCAAATGAAGGTGGTGGTGATGAAGGTTGTAAGAAAGCTAAGATGGAAGTCATTGAAGCAGCGGTTGAAGAAAATGGTGGTACCCAGACGGGGGAGGAAAGTGGTGATCGAAGTAGCGTAGAAGATTCCTTTTGGGATTTCTAACCTATTATTTATATGTTGATTTAAGTTCTATTTAAATTATTATTTTGTTGTTATAGTTTATAAATAAAAATTTAAAAAAAAAGGTTTTTGTCTTTCCTATTAACTAAAATATTGATCACCCGAAAGCTTCAACTCGCGCATAATCTTACTAACAGATAAATTACTTTATTTTTTCCTTATATTCTATTACATCATCTTTGAAGGTTAACGTTTGTGAAAAAAATTATTCAAATTTAAAAAAAGGTGAATTGAAAAATTCAAAGACTTGCTTTCATCTCCACAAAAAGATGATTTCACAACGAAAGAATCAAACGAAGTTGCTTCCTCCATTTTTTCTTCATCAAAAACTTTTCATTTCCTCGTTTTTTTTTTGTTTCTCGTGTTTAATTAAACCCAATATTTTTAAAATAAAAACATTTGCCACCACAAGATGGCCATTGAACATGTTAAAACATTATCTTATAAGCGAAGAAGCTTCCATCAAGTTGAGCAAAATGATCTAAAAAGTATACCTAAATATGTAAAATTATGTTATAAAAATGGAAAGAAAAAGAGTTAAAGTCAATAAACACAAATCGAGAAAAAGTTTACAAAAAATTGAAGTTTTATTTTTAGGCTTGATGTAGTGCAGCTGCAATTTCCCCGACATTTTCTTTTTGAAGCAACGAACTTTTTCTTGTCTTTTTCTTTCAACTTTGCAGAAAAGAGATCATTATTAATCACTTTTTTAACGAACTAATTTTTTTTATCATTGATAATATTTGGAAAGTTTAAAGCAAAAATAACTTTGCATCATCATGATTACTTAAATTTAATCTTAAACACTTTTGCGTAATTCTTGGGTTCCTTTCTTCTCCTTTTTTCAGGCTTTTTAAATAAACAAAATCAAGCTTCCTGGGCTTTTGATCTTTTGTTTTTTTATTTGTCTTTTTTAACAACATAAACCTTCTTTCTAAATGGCAGGATTTTCGTATCAGTATTACCTCGCCGCCGGCGGTGGCTGTGATTGTCATGGCATGGCAGCAATGTCGTCGAAAAATATTGGGTTTGAGTGTGAATTTCGATTTTTACATAATGCTTCGATAAAAATCTGCATAAAATTTATTATTTCCCATTTATTAATTAGTTTAACTTATCACCGTGCTATTGTTTGTATATTTACTTCAACCTTTTTTTTCAATGCTTTTTTGTTGAGACATTGCAACAACAACAGAATCATCATCGGACATTGCAAAAAAAAAATTGTCCAAAAAAAGAAGGAATGGAAGGAAAAAGAATGTTATCGACAAAAACATTAAAAATATTTCTCGTTTGGAAAAAAAAATGGCGTAGTAGAGGGTGAAGAAAAAAACGCGCGCAAAGCATTGACATCCAACCAAAAACACTGCGTAGTCGTTCGTGTTTTTCGTTTCTTTTTTTTATTTAAAAAAGTGTCTTTGCTTTTATTTTTTACTTTCCCCTTATTTGTGCTGCGTATATTTTTTCATTTTCCTCCCTTTTATCGGGAGCTCCATAAATTTTTTCAATAGGGAATATTTAAATACCAATATTTATTTTTTTAGATTCTCTAAATTTAAAGCTCCACATTTAATTTTTTTAAAAATGTCATCCGAAGAAGAACATTCATCCCCAAATGCCGGTGGAGAAACATCTCCAAAAGGTGGAGATGCATCCAAACGCGGGGTAAAAATTAGTTTTTTTGAGTTGAAAAAATTGATTTTGGATAATAAAATAATTATTTCATTTTTTTTAGCGCGGTCGTCCAAAGAAAGGTGAAGTTGGTGTAGCTGCTGCATCCCGTGCAATTAAGGTTCGTTCATTTTTGATACATTTTGAGGGTATTAGTTTGAGTCGAGGAATTAAAATGAATATAAAATTATCGAAAAGTTGTGAGGTAAAATATTTTTGTAAACACTTATTTGTGATTTGGGTCAATGATTTAACAACATGTCATTCATTACATTTACTTTATTGATTGAGTTTTTCAGTTGTTTGATTTTTTTAATTCAATTTTCTGCAAAAAAATAAAAACTTTTGCACAATATTTCATATAAAAAGTTTGAGACAAATAATTGAATAATAATTTTTCTTAAAAACAAGGTTTTTACTTTCATGAGTGATCAAACCAATATTGAACTAAATTTGCACATCACTCTTTCTGTATCGCGCTATAAAAGATGGGATGTGTGTTTACTGTCAACCAGTTAATTGGATGATAAAATTAATTTCCCCGATCTTTCTTTCAGAAGCCTACTGCTGAAAAAACACGAACAAGTGCAAGAACAACAACAGTAAGTTCGAAAATATATAATATTCTAACAAACATAATTCACTAAAATCTTTCTTTTTCCAGACTAAACCTACAGATAATAAACCAAAATCTGCTGCTGCTGCACCACCATCAGCAGCAGAAATTGCAGCAGATACTGAAAGTTCAGATGATGCTCAAACTGCTGCAGTTCCATCTGCACCAAAAGGAGGTCGAGGACGTGGTGCACCACCTAAAGGCGCTGCAGCTCCCAATGCTAAACCTATTGCTGGAACAACCACAGCTGCTGCTCCTTCTGCTAGTAGCGCCAGCAGCAAAGGACGAGGACGACCAAAAAAGTAAACTCTTAAACACTTCATTTAAAATTTAAAAAAATATGGTTAACTTTTAAGATAATTCAAATACGCAACTACAAAAGATCTCATCATTTTTGTGTTTTACCAATCGGATTACTGCTGCTCTTCTTCCTCTTTTTTGTTTTAATGCAAAATTATTATACCTTTTTTGAAAAAAACCTCTTTTTTAATTGTTAAATTCCCCAAAAGGTTCGATGCTGCTGTTATTTTTGCTTTTAATGTTTTTAATGATTTAAATCACAAATAATGCCACCATTTTTTCAATTTTTTTCTATGTCTTTATTTTATTCATAAAAAATTTTTTACCCAACAAAATGTCTCAATTTAGTGAATATTGTAAAAATAATAGTTCGCCCATGAAGCTTTAATAAAGCTTCCAAATACATATGAGAATATAAAAACCTAACATCTTTTCAATGATAAAATGGAACAAATTAAAAGTTTCAAAGTTCCACGGCTCATACATTATTCTTTATTCATTGATCAACAAATGAAAATATTTTCTTTATTTTCTGGGTTAGTCTAAGGGTAGTTTTTATTACAAAATTACATTGTGTGATTTTTGAATAAATAAATCAACTCAAAAATGAATAAAGAAAGGACAAAAGTAAATTGATAATCTTTGAAAGCCTTTGATTAATGACCTCCAAGCTTATTAAAATTGCATTTTTTTCAGCATGGGTGTTCAATGATCTAATTACTTTATAAAAAATATTAATAAACCCAAACTGATGTATGTAAGATTGGTGAAATCCAAATTGAAAAAAAAGTCCATTGAAAAATTCAAAAACTTGCTTTCATCTCCATAAAAAGATTTCACAACGAAAGAATCAAAAGAAGCTCCTTCTTCCATTTTTTTTTTCCAACAAAGTTTTCATTTCCTCGTTTTCTCTCTCGTGTTTTTTTTGTTCGTCCAATTTTACACAACTTTTGATTATAAATCTTTACTTTTTTAGGATTAACGTTATCAATCTTTTGAAGTAATGCTTGGTTTCGTGCAAGACACTCTTGGAGATCATGTAAGCTTATCATTTTTACCTATGTCTGATTATAAGAAAACTAATGATACTTTTTTTAGCCACGTGAAATCCTTCATGGTGCTGTGGATGAAATTCTTCGTTCTCTCAAAAGGGATAATCTTCGTGAAAAAGAAAAACGTCGAGAAGTTGAAGCTTTGATTGGTAAACTTGCTGATGATCGCTTCGCTCTACTTAATAATTTAAGTAAGAAGATCTCTGATTTTGTTTTGGACGAAGATGACTATGAAAACCAAGAAGATGTTGAAGAAACAGTTGGCGTTCGATTAGATGAAGAAGATGACGATGATCGTGGAAAACTTGAAACAGAAATTCCTGAAGAAGAGGATGATGAAAATGAAATGGGTGTTGAAGCTGATATGGAAGAACCGCTTAAACGAACAACTGGAGATGACGATATGCAAGATACCAAAGCTCGAAAGCAGAAGCTACATCCAAGAGAAATCAATGCTCAATGGATAGCTCGTCAAGTTAGCAGTATGATGAAAATCGCGATGAAGTGGAAGTTCAAAAGAAGGAGCAAAAGATTTTGGATATCTTAGAAAATGAAGCTGATCCTCGTCTTTGTGAAAACAAACTCTTCGATATTCTCGATGCTTATGAAAAGGATCGTTTCGATCTTGTCAAAGTTCTTGTTCAAAATCGTCTCATGGTTCTTTATTTTACCAAGCTTGCTAAAATTGAAGCAACCGAAAAGAAAGCGCTCGAACAAAAAATGGCAGCTGATCCTGATTTGTCTCCAATTCTGAGAGAGCTTAAAACGTTGAAGTTGATGATGCCATTCAAGATTCCATCGACAAGAAAGAACGTGCTGCAGCTGCTAAAAGAAGTGCTGAAACTGGACAACAAGCTATGGCGATGGGTTCTTACAATGAACCAAAAATTGTCATGTTCGATGAATTAGCGTTATACAACTCCGATGAACATGTTATCAAAATGTTTGTTCCTGTGTTTGATTCTCTTCCGCTGCTTTATTATGTTCGTATTGTATCTGATCGATGGTTAGGTAGTGAAAATATTCTTTCCATTTCATTCCGTCATATTCTCCTTCCTGATAAATATCCACCTCCGACTGAACTTCTTGATCTTCAACCTCTTCCCATCTCAGCTCTCAATAATCCTGAATATGCTCAAATTTTTGATAAGAAAGGAATCAGCGTTTTCAATCCCCTTCAAACTCAAGTCTTTCGTACTTGCTTTGAAAGCACTGAAAATGTTTTTATTGGTGCACCAAATGGAAGTGGAAAACTTACTTGTGCTGAATTCACATTGCTTCGACATTTTGAAAATAATCCTGATCAAAAAGTTGTTTATGTTTCATTGAATGAAGAAGTGGCACGAAATGTTTATCAAGAATGGAATTCTCGAATTGGACGACTTTTGAATAAAACTTTTGTATTTCTTACTGGTGAATTGACGAATGATTTGAAGCTTCTTCAACATGGAATTGTCATTATTTCGACTGCTGATCGATGGGTAACATTTCTCGACGATGGAAACAAAGAAAGAATGTTCAATCTGTGCGACTTTTTATTGATGATGATCTTCAAATGATGGATGATTCTTATATTGAGGTAAGCATTTCGATTTTACAATGTTATTTTTAACCTTATTTGTTGTTTTTTAGCCAACGATGGAATTTGTTTGCTCGCGTATGCGTTATATGTCTTATCAACTTGATTTGGTGTGCCGCGCTTGGAACACATAATCAAGATATTTATGCGTAACTTCGTGAAACTCTTTATCAAGATGATGACATTGTTGGTGAAGCTGCTGGTGCTGCCATGGGTCTTGTAATGGCTGCCAATCTTGATAATACTGCATTCCGTGAAATGCTTCAATATATTAGTGACACGGCTCATGACAAATTCAAAGAGGCTTTCGAAATGGACTTTCTCTTCTTGCTTATGGTCGAATGGAAGAGGTTGAACCTTGGGTCAACGAGCTTTTAGAAGCTAAATCAAATGCTGTTCTTCGACAAACTTTTTTTTTATGCTTGCTATGGCTTACGCTGGAAGTGGTAAAGCTGATGTTGTTCGTCGATTTCTTGCTAAAGTTGCTGCTGATCCAAATCATGGTGTCAAGCGATTTTCTGTTATCGATGTTGGTTTTGTTTTTAGCAAGTAAGTCTATGGTTTTTGATATTTACTTATTTGGGGTGATTAGAGAATCCGCACTTTGAGAATCTTTCATCGAAATATCTTTTTTAAACTCATTTGTTGGTTTATGTAAATGTGCAACTCGTATTGGAATTTCAGGAGCATTTGAAAGGTGTTCTGTTACAGTTTTTGATCTGATTATTTGATTTTTTTGCCACTTTCTTACTAATATTAAATTTTTATGATATTGAAGGAGGCATGCTAGGTACAATAAATGCCAAATTTGGTGAGCCATGATGTTGATTCTTTGGTGAATGTGCTTTTCCAGCAAGCGTGGAAAATAACAGCCTCTTCGTAGCCATGGTTTAAGAAATTTTGTGTAATAAGGCGTTTGTTTTCGTTCGATGCTTCATTTTCACTTTCGCTCGTAGAATTACGTTGCAAAGTTTGAGTTTAACAAGATAACTATAAATTATTTGTTTTTATTTGGATATGTTTTGATGGATGAACTTACCTTTTTTCGCTTGATATTATCCTAATCAGATGTTTGCATTGTTTATGTATGCTCATCAATTTTCTTGTCTTCATCACCTCTTGAACGATATGATGCATTTGGGATGAACGCATGCTTTTTGCTGGAGAAGATGGAGAATAAGAAAAGATACTGCTAAGATTTGCTTTATTTTTGTTTTGTACAGCGCTATTTTCATCAGTTTGAGAGAATGCTAAGGGTCTTTTTTTGAATGAACAAACACTGCCTGTCTTATAGGCTGTATGTATTAGTGTGCTCCATCATCCGCTTCCGTTCCCCATAGAATCAGGGCTTTCAATTTCTTTTCTTTTTTTCATTCCAAAGTTGTAAATTCATATGCGGCATCATCAATGGGGCTGCTGGCGCACTTTTTGCTCTACTACTTGCAGCTAATAGACTCATAGCAGTAGTTCTTTAACTAAATGGGTATAAATAATTGGGTTGATAATACTAGAAATATAGCTTAACCATAAAAATAATGCGGATTCCCATTGTGGTGGCGCACAGTTGTCACCACAGAAACCATTTAAAAATTAATAAAAAAGAATGGTGTCCAAAATACAAAAAAGCATACAAATACAACAGCTAATACGCTTGTAGCTTTATGTTCATTAGCTAGTTCCATACTTGCACTTTATAGCGAATTACGCCTTCCAACTTTTGTAGTTATTGATGACTATACAAAAAGTGTGTTGAAAGATGAATAAGGAAAATTATAAGTTGTGCAAGCTTTGACAACTTCGACCGATTTTTTTAATATCAAAATTAATCAAAGAAAAGATCCATCAATCTTGTATTCCATAAACACAATCAAATAATATTATTGGTTATCGTTTTACAGAAAATTTTACTTTTTAATTGCAAATTTTAAACCTTCGCAAATAGCTAGCTTGTTTGGATGATAAATGTTTTGTATAAAAAAATGATTTCCATTTTTTGCCGTTTTCAATATTCAACTTTGTTTATAGCTCAGCTCCTCCTCATATTCTTTCAATGCAAAGATGGAATACAAAATCACTTGGTTTTTTATAAAATACTTAGAAAAGCATGCATCTTTCCGAACTTGTTTCCCTTTTTTCATACCATCGCTTTTTTCTGCTTATAAGGGAATTTAGTTTTTACTATAATTTAATTTACTCTTTTTCGAGTTTATAAATTGTTTGAAGATAATCTTCTTCTTTTGAGTCAGGATTAGAAAGGAGAAAGCAAAGAAAAAGCGGAAATAATGTTTGTTTTGTTTAAATTAGAACAAATTTCTCGATAAAATTGGGGATTTACTGATACCACCTATCAATACAGTTTTGCTGCTTAAGCTTATTGATTTTTTCAATTTTTTGTTGTTCCAAGTTTAATAACTCTGATGGTCTACGAC